>KZ987857.1:0-17425 GCA_003614145.1 Piptocephalis cylindrospora
CCCCACCAGTGCTCCTCCCGCCCCCTCGCGCCTGTGTGTGTTTGTCGGGTGAGTAGTGTTAGACACAAAAAACAAGTGTGAGGGGGCGGGCCCCCCCCCCCCCCCCCCCCCCTCCTGTCTTCTTACTCCTCTTACTCATTTGTCCCTCTCTCATCTTCCCATAGCTCCTTATTCTTGTTCAATCTCATCGACTCTCTCCTACAGAGTTTCTTCAGGTGCGTCAAAAGGTCCGGGAAATGCAATCGAGCTCTTCTGCCACCGCCACCCCCTCGCCACCTCCTCCTCCTCCTGGGGCCCTGAGTCCTAGCAATCGTCAGGGAGCCGATGCGTCTTCCCCCCCTCCCAGAGCCATGCCCTTCCTCGGGCAGCTCCCCACCAATGTACCTATGAATTCTCCTTCTACCTATCTGCATCCCTCAGTTAGGTCCGTTAGGAATGCGTCTGGAACAGCCAGCCCTTCCCCCTCTACTCCAGAATCATCCGGTCTCCTTTGCACCAAGCTAGAGCTTTCCCCCGTCATCCTCCTCACCCAGGAAGATCTCGCCAAGAGGCACCCGGGTCTCATTGGTCTTTTGTACGATGCATTCCCCCGTAGATGCTCCCAGTGTGGCTACCGCTTTTCCGCAGAAGACCGTCAGGGTCTAGATGCACACATGGACAAACACTTTCGTATGAAAAGACGTCAGAGGGAGCGGGGTCGGAAGGTTCAGCGCCAGGGCTGGTACACCGATGAGGAAACCTGGGTGGCCAGTGGAAACCTTGCTTCATCCCTCCCAGGTCATGAGGCTGCAGGCCAGGCGGGCGCGGGGTCAGGGTCAACTGGGGACCAAGGGGCAGGGGCAGATGGATCTGCCTTTAACAATAATACACCCAACTCGTTTGCGGGAAACCCGTCGGGCTCTCTTCCCCAAGTCGGGGGATCTGGAAAAGGCTCCGATGCACATCGTTCCCTCAATCCTTCCACTCAGCCATCCATCCGGATCCCTGAGGGTGCTGGCAATGGTGATGATCTAGCGTGTGCTGTATGCTTAGAAAAGTTTGATAGGTATTGGCATGATTCCGAAGAGGAGTGGATGCTGCGGGACGCCACAGTTGTGCCTCCCTCCACTGAGGACAAGGAGACTGTAGGTGGAAAGGTCAAGGTAAGCATGTGTCTAGCTTAATTATCGCTCGGGCTGAAAGGGGGGACATTCTATTGATCGGCCCTTACTAACTTGCATTTTTTTTCTTCTATCATTCTCTAGCTGGTACACGCATCGTGTCTTGTAGAGTTCAACAAGAGTCAAGCCGTTGCCAAGGCCACCGGAGAGACGGAAACAAAGAAGGAATCCACTCTTTCTCCCGTACCCATTAAGCGAAAATGGGAGGATGAAGAAGAAGAGAGCGATCAACATATTTCTACTCCAGCCGTACCCGTCAAGCAGGAACCCGCAGATCACCCTGCGTTAGGCGATCATCTCCCTTCCCATCTTCCCACCGAAACCCCTGTGAAAAAAAGAGCCATTTGATTTACATTCCTCTCACTCGTCCTTTCTCTCTTCCCCCCTTTTTATCCCCCATTCGAAAATCTAATCTCTCTTGATCTTGTTTGAATCAAGCGGGATGATGAAATTATTTTAATGGGAAAGCATGCTATATCTTATTCCGGTTCGGATGGGGGGAGGGGGGGAATGCACGGATGATTGGGGTCTGGTCTCATTGCCCTTACCCTTACCACATGGTGTCGTCAAGAATCGTGCTTGAGTTGTGTGGTTGTGCGTGATCATTTCTTTTTGTAGAGGTCCAAGGTCTCTATCTGATACATTTTGTTGATTGATTTACTGTGTGCCATTTATTGTCAGGATATTGTACTTTTAAGAGGGAATGATAGATATAGCGGAAAGCATATCACACTATATATTTGGAGGTGCCATCTCTTCTGATCGATCACACGCTGAGCTCGCATTATCATAAAAGGGATCATGTTATGTTGATTTCATCGAAATTCGTGCAGCCAAAATGACGCCCCACTTCAATCTATCCTTACTTCCTTCTACTACTATTCTCACAGCATGAGTTCAATCAGGGTGAAACGACCCGCCTCGCCAAGGATACCTGAAGAGAATGATGAAGATGAGAGAGCAGGGAAGAGACCCAGGGTAGAGCCAGTGGAATCGTCTACTGGGACGGGAAAACCTGAAGAATCAAGACTATCGGATGAAGTCAGCACTTCGGGAGAGCCAGAGACGCCTGTTGAGGAAGCTCTCCACAAAGTGAACCCAGGTAGGGGAGATTCTAAACAAGCCCGAGGTGAGCAACCGATCCTTGGAGGCATACTGCCTGTAGCTACTTCCCGACCAGGTCCTGGTGCACCGTGTTCTGGGCCCGATTACCTTTGGCTAGTTCGGTTAGTAGCATTATTATCATCACTGTCGGTCCTTGGATGAACCCAACCAGCATGGATTACTCATACTCTTTCGCCTGTCAAATAGAGAAGAGGCTCGTTTGCTTCCAAAAATTTCCCACTCCCCCTATGAGCCATCCCCTAGTAGCAATGACACCGGCAGCACCGCTAAGGCTGTATCGATACCAGTGCCTGCTCGCCAACAACAACTAAGATTTCAACCGGCTTGGGTAAGTGCTTTATCTGAGCGCTTCCAAAGAGATCAGCAGGTAGGGTATTTGAGAGGATGCTTATCATACTGCCCAACCCATTTAATTTAATTCCTCTTCGATAGGCCATACATAATGTGCATGTGACAAGCGTCAGTATGAGCCAAGTCCCTCATCATCCCATTCCAGAATCAAGCCGAGATGTTAAGGCATGGAAGGCCTGGTGCTACGGACGGGATGAGGATGAGGCACAGAGGAGTTATGGCCCCCTTCTACGCTCAATTCTTGCCCTGGGACAACAGGACGTCCTACGGCTACTCGATTATCATGCATCCCAGTGGCTCCAACCTCCCTCCATAACTTCCCGCCAATCCATCTGGCTTTACTCTCTCCTTCTTCACCTAGATCCTGTCCTCACCAGCGATGAGCTTTACATTCTCCGAAAACTGGCTAGGAAATGTAAGGAAATTTTATCCATAGATGTGAGTATTAATTGACCCTGAGTACTGAAAGAGGAGGGAAAGAGTGAAGAACTAGATCTAAAATCGAATTGTTTCCTCCTATTTTTGGATAGTCCGGGGCTTGTAAAGCCGAGGATGTGATGGGATGTCGAATCATCTTGGTCATTGTGGCCAAGTGCTTTGGCCAGGCTGATCTACTAGAATAGTAATGCTACACATGATTGTTTCCTTTTATGCTTAACGGAATTTCCGTATAATAGAAGCCCTGTTTTACGGGCAACTACACATCTTTAAGTTTCTAAATTATCCCGCTTGAGACAGTACTGGAGGAAGGGTATGGGGGAGAAGGTATACATTACATGGTGGAAAGAAAGTTTCTCTTAGTCACTACCCTTTCCAAAGACCATGGCCCCCACTCAAGATATCCGGTACTATCTATACGTGGGTCATCGTCGAGAAGTACGAATGGTTCTTTGGTACATGCGACGTCCTTGATGATCCGCAATGACTTCTCGCCCGTCCGGATAGATGATGGTTCTCTATTCCACAGGTGGGATATCAATCTCTATCGTTCCTTTTGACCCCAGGCCGTGCTCTGTAATGTCCAACCTTACCGCCCACTTACCGTCCCGTCTGCATGTCGAGTCATAAGTAGACCATCCGACTTTTTCCTCTGTCTCGTCCCATCCACATAGACAATATCCTCCGTGCCGTCCGAGTACACTGTCCTCTCTGTGTGGGTCTCTCCGTCCCGGTAAACCCTTTTCCCATCTCCATAAACCTCCACACTGTTCCCATTGATGTATCGATAGATCATCTGACCTTCAAAGCCCTTTTCCTTTCCCAAAAGCTCTTTATCCTCCTCCACAGCGCCTGTTGCATCGTTTCTGACAGGCTTGAGAGGTGGAGAAGATGAAGAAGAGATATGCGATGACTTGATCTTTCCCTGCGATCAGTCGGGCGAGAATGAGTAAATAGCTTTCTCTGCTTGTTTTTAGTCCAATACACTTACTCCTTTGGCCTTTAGCAAAGCCTTTTCATCACCTGAAAGGATCCAGCGTAACTTTTTCTCCCTTTCCTCCAGCTGTCTCTCCCTTTCCTCCAGTTTTTTCTCTAAATCCTTCACCTTATCATTATATCCCTTGATCTTTTCGTCCAAGAGGCTTTCCAAATCTGCCAAAGCCAGCTTCCCTTTCACCACCTCCTCTTCCTTGCTAATAAATCCGAAAAGGAGTGAATGTATGGATAAGGTGCATGTCCTTTCTCTCCTCCCATCAAGTAGATACTGAGATGAAGGAGAACTTACCGACGAAGACTTTGTTCGTATTTCTGCACCTCTTGCTCCAATTGGATTTCCATTTTTCGCCGAACCTCCCGCTCCACTTTTTCCTTTACCCGAGCTAGCCTCCTTTCTTCGTCATTACGATACCTTTGAAACTCATCCTATCATGTATCCCATCTCAGGGGAGGATGAGTGAATGGTCATCCCTGCCTCGTTCACCCAGCCTTCCACCCATCGATTTACGTACCATCTCATCAAAAAATCGCTGAGAAACCCCATTATATCTCTCCGTCATGATACGCAGTTTATCAACTAAATCAGACATTGATTGCTTCGTGTCTGGCTCCCGGCTCTTTATCCCCATTTCTCGCAAGAGTGCAGTATCTGGAGGAATAAGAGTTCTCTGTCTTGGGGTATGCCGAAATCGTCGTTTTCTTCCAGGTTTGATGGGTTCTGGGAAAAGAGGAAAGGGTTGCGCAATGGGTTTTCTTTCTACCTCGAATGCATCATTTCCCAAGGGCTCATCATCTAGATAGAGGAATGGATCAGGCAGAGGCCTAGCAGCATGAAAAATGTCCATAGGATTAACCAATTTGGCTGAATGATCGTTCTTGGGCATGGTCTTGGGCATATCTTCGTCTCTAATGCAGAAAGAGAGAGGGTAGTGAGATATTTGATATATATAGCCCCCCGTCATCCTTCCTAGCATAACTTACTCATCTTCCGGATGCGAAGTAAATGAACGAGATGGGATATAATATGCGCGAGATACGGTGTCTTCCTCATCCTCCTGGCCGAGTCCACCCTGACTCAGTTGATCCAAGATAGAGTGGGATAGGGGAGCGGCTGGTCCCACCATCTCATACTTTTTTGAAGCATGCCGTAATAGCTCCTTATCTCTTTCCGAATTGAGGTAATAGCTGTCAGAGGGGATTCCACCCCCCGAGGCCAGTAAGACCCTTTCGCTCTGCGGAGAGGGAGGATGAGTACGATAATCTAGGATAGAATGAAGAGCATCTTACTGTGAACGAGTCATCCGGATGCTCCATTGGTTTGGACACAGGTGCTCGAAAGATCCTCTGGTCGGGGAGAGGAATATTTCGATAGGGCATGGGGGATTGGGTATAAAGAAAGAGAAAGGTAAGCTTAGGGTATGAGTAAGGGAACGGTATAAGGAAAAGAGGGAAGGAGGAATTGATCAATAGTGCTGCTTTCTGAGGATGTATCACTCCTGAATTGCCGTGTCAGCTCAGACACATTTATTCACCCATGCACTGACTACAATCTCACGTTGCAGAGCACGATCTCAACTCCCATACCCCTATCGTTGATATCTAAATCAACTGGTAACTCATTATCACTGAGTACTGCGCGATTATAACCGGCCCCTAGCCTTCCCATGGTCGATACGATCTACCTAGAATGAGATGTTGTCCCAATCATCCTAAAATTCCTGACAACCTCAGCAAGAGCATAGCTATAGCCATAAAGTGCATATTTATTGCATCATTATCTCTTTCTCTCAGCATTCCATTTGTAAATACCCAAACCTCGAGAATCTTTTCCCACTTTCTTCTTGACTCCACCCTTGTCCATTAGGTTCTTCTGGGTCATCAGCTCCTGTTCTAATGCCTTCAAAGTAGCCTCACGCTTCATGCGACCCGACAACTCCCGGTATGCCCTTGTGCGCTCTTTTCGAAGAGACTAAATGAAAGAAAATGAGCTATGAGTACAGATCAAGTATGCAAAACCCATCTACACTTCATGCCTCTTATTGAACATACCGTAAGGTCAGCAGAAGTGGATGTCTCCAGAGATGTTTGATTTTGTAGGTCGGCCGTCCTGGGCCGATTGGCCCTACGTCCTAGTAGCTCGGCGGGAGTATTTAGGTGCTTGGCCACATCCAAGTTACTCGCCTCCTCCTCAGTATCCACAAAAACCGTGTGGTTGGACTTCTTTTGCCCCTTAGCCGACCGATTCCCCGCATCCTCCATGAAGGACAAACTTTCTTTGAGTCTTTCGATTTTCTGCTCAGTAGGTAATAAATAAGGGAAAGGATAAGGTGAATGAGTGTATCCCCCTAGCGCGCGTTTACCCCTCCTTGGTACATACATTCCGCTCCATGTTCCTTCGGTGCTTGATGTATCCAATGTCTTGGGATTTGAGCAACTTGGCCTCCTCAGGGCTAAAGGCTTCAGCCCTGCTGGCAACATGCACTCCACCTTTGGTAGAGGTGTTGATCATCTTAAAATAAAACTCATCAGGATTTCTGGCCGCAGCCTTCTCCCGCATTCCCTTGATGGCCTTTTCCTTGCTATGGTAGTCCTTGGCACGGAGTACATAGTCCTTATGTTTCTCCAGCAACCCCAGGCGGGATCTGGAGGAAAGCTGACCACGTTCCTTGTGATTCTTCCTCTGAACGGCATTGCGTACTGATGACATGATGTGAAGGGGAGGAGGTGAAGGAAGCGAGGTAGAGGCGAGGATGACAGAAAGTTGGATGGAGCCACAATATTTCTTCTTTTTTTGCACATCCTAGACACTAGATATGGGTTATATGGATATGGAACGAGCCAATTTCCTATCCAAGGTTACTCTCTCTTGGCCAAATGTGTGGCCTAGATAGGGGATTTTTTGGCCTAAATATTTAATTTTGGAACGTCTTACTAGTGAGAGAATTTGAAAACTAGCATCCACAACTCAGTATCAAAATGGCCAAAATCAATTAAGTTCAGCTCACATTTCACCTGACTAGTCATCTTTGATGATCCTTTAGGCACTAGCCTCCTTTTGTTGATGGCGCAAGTGTGGTATCATAGCCTTGAGCTGAAAGTGTAATGAACCCCTGTCACCACTACACCATCTATTCATCTTTTCTCCCTTTCCTTCCTCACTATCCATCCTACTATGAAACGTACAGCTCCTAAAGCCACCACTTCCTCGGGGCTCTACAGAAAGGATCAAGCCAAGGGGAAGAGAGTAAGATTTTCCAAGGAGGAGACGCCTACGAGTACAGGTGTGTCCGCTGGGGAAGATGACGCCCTGGACACGAGCTCGATCTTGGATAACTTGCCGAATCGCCGAAGACAAGTACGAATTGCCGGGGATGTATCTTCAGATGAGGAAGGTGACGGGGGGCTGGAGTCGGGGGAGGAAGAAGAGGAGGGTCTAGTTGGAAAATCCCGGATGGATGGACGTCCCTTACGGGGTAAAAGCAAAGGGAAGGAGCCGGCAGAAGAAGGAGAGGAGGAAGATGATATGTTTGCTGATGATGCTCCTGCATCTTCCCAAAAGAACAAGTATCTTACTCGTGGTGATATTGAGGGGCAAGAGATGGACCCTTCCATGGTGGACGAGGAATTTACTCCTCTAGAGCCTTTTAATGTTCGTGCGGAGATGGAGGAGGGGGCTTTTAAGGAGGACGGAACATATATTCGCGATGCCCCTGACCCGGAGGCACGACATGATACCTGGCTTCAGGGTATGGCCTCTGCCGACATCATCTCTGAGGCCAAAGAAGCACAGGATCGTCGGGAGCGGGAGGCGCGGCTGAACGAAAAACGATCACGAGAAGAAGCTTTGGATCTTTCAGAGGCCCAAGCTCTCCTTGCTCGATTACTCCAGCCTGGGGAAAGCCCCCTAGAGGCTATGCGCAGATTGGGGAAGTCGGGAAAGTCCGAAAAATCTAGGAGTTGGAAAGACCGTGTAAAGAAACAGAATAATGTGGATACCATGGGAGAGGAGGAGGATAAGGCTAAGATCCTCACCGACGTGACCCGAGCATGCGATCAACTCCTTTCTTCAGGGATGCTTGATGTGTATGAGAAGCTTCAAGAGGACTTTGCCTTGGCCTCGGCCCCCGCTCCCCCAGTCATAAATGGCGCTCAATGGGAATTTCGGTGGAATCCTGAGGATGCCACAACCCATGGTCCTTATGGCGATGAAGAAATGGAAGCATGGAGACTCCAGGGTTACTTTGGTTCCGAGGTCCGAGTTCGCCGCTTTAGGGCTGATGGAGGAGATGGTCAAGAGCGATGGTTAAGCGTGGATCAAGTGGACTTTGATTAATTGGAAAAATGATACCATTGGGACTGTGTGATTATGAATTGGATACTTTTCTACAAGGTCGATATAAATTTGAGTCAACCCAAGGAGAGTTGCATGCCATTGAAGCACATATCTACCACCAAAGACTCATTGATTCCTTACCTGTTCAATTTCTAGGGGAGGAGCGTAGGTACAGCGGTCAGCACGCCTTCTGGGTATCCAACTAATGAGCTTTGAATAAGAGAGAACATAATGTGATGACGCTCAAGCACCTAACGTATCCTTGGTCACACTCCTTCCCACCCCCGGGAAATAGTGTTCATGCATGACCTCATGGTATTTCGATATGCCCTTTGAAGGCCAGGAAGCCTGATTCGGAGTCTCGAATGCTGCGATGGAAGCAGAAGATGCATAGAGGATCGGAGTTTACCCGACCATTTCTTGTCAAGGGTCCAAGGTGAACGATACTCATTCTACTCATCTCCGCCAAGCCTCTTATTGGGCATATCACCATGTCGGAGTTGTGTTTTCATTTCGATGGAAAAAGGGACAGGGAAGAATGGTCGCCTTTAGAAATGCACCTGTTCCCCACTACTTCCCCCTTCCGTCATCTACCATCCTCCTTTTCTTCATCTCATCCCGCCTCTGCCTCACCCCAAGACCCTTTTCTTCTCTCTCTCACACACAATCGCTCTCATTCCTTCCTTTTTTCTCGTTACACTCCTCTCGCCTTTTGATTCCAAACTTCGCCTCCTCCACGTTCTCTGTTGAACCGGCTTCAGCCTTCTCCTGCTTTCCTCTTCTCCTCTTCTCTTTTTCCTCCTCTTCCGCCCTACCCTTTCCCTCCACCATGTCCCAGGAACACCAAAGCATTGCTTCCCGTCGTCGGGCCAATCTTGGAAAGAATATGAGAGTCGCTGCTCCGTCCCCTCTTTCACCCATCTCCGCAAGTCCCAAGACCGCCCCTGGGGGTGGTCAATTTATCCCCCTATCCCCCTTGGTCACCTCAACTCCCACTCGGCTCTCGGCTCATGGTCCTCCCCCGGCCTCTCCTCGAATCATCAATCTGGTCGGGTGTGGGGGCGGCTTTGGTCGAGATCGTAGGCCATCGATGCCTCATGCTCGACGTGCTTCCCTCACCGCGGCCTCTCTAGCCCCGAGACCCCGTCGAGGTTCCGTCACTGTGGCTAGTGTTACCCCGTCTGGGGATGTCATAATCCGGGAGCGTCGGGAGTCCATCAAGGCCTCCATGCCCACTCGGGAGGTGTGTCGACGAAAGGCCGCCCGTAAGCACCGTCGGCACCGTGCCATTGATATCCCTAAGTCGGGTGAGACGAAGGAGGGCGCTGATCAGGATGATATTCTGGTCACGGCTCTCAAGTCTCCCACCCTCAACAGGCCCCCAGTCCTATCCCTAGGAGGGGCACACCGCTTTCGTGACACCCCCTCTAGTGGGCCCGGCGGGTACTTTAAGCCCCTTCCTAGCCCACGGGTCAATGCTTCCTTTACCTTTGGCGCCTCCAAGACCCCGAGTATGGAGCGGTACATCCGAAAGCCCTCTGCTACTCATATTGGCGTGACTGAACGACGGGACCTTCGGACTCCAGGTCCCTCTCCTTGCTAATGGACCATGGCAATATACACATGATAGCAATCTTTATCCTATACCAGTTCACTTGAGAGGAGAGAGTGGATGAATATACCTCACTCGTATATTTGATTCATTTCTGCTCGATTGCACATTATTTTAGTAAAGGACTATCGCTCAAACGATCGGAATACCGGGTATATCCTTCCGTATAAGAAAGTGAGTTTAAAGGAGCTGGCGACATTGATCGAGGCCACAGCAGCCAATCGCCCGTTTTACTGAGAAATGCATCGATCTAGTTTTCCCTTCTCTTTCCCCTCCTTAACTAGTCATGGGTCCACTAGCCACCGCCGGTAAAGATATTGCTGTTTGCATGATGATAATTGAAAAAAGAATGTGTGTGGATCACTAAGGCGCCAAGAGAGCTAGAGTGGGGACGATGCTCGCACCATCCTTTCCTCTTCAAGGGTCTCAGGACGCGGCCAGGGAGCACAATGGCGAACTGTAAACAGAACGCCGGCTTGATCTAAAGATACACTAGCGCTACCACATCCACTGGGCCACCATGCCAAGAAGGCAGGGTAGCGTAGGTAAGGGTAGCGACTCTGTGCGCTTAGAGACTTAAGGCCTCTCCCCGATCGGGAGAGGTGCGAAGCACCTGTCACATAAGGACCGTTGGACGACATGGGGCGGAGTATTGTCTAGTGAATTGTGGGAGTATCACAATACTATGTAAGTACACTTTGACGAGGAAAGGTGTACTGGCATAATGAGATGTATCAGAGAATATTAGAGAAATATCTTGTTTCATGGCTAGAAGATCAATCGCTCTATATCCCTATCGTATAAAACAATAAAGAAAACGATAAAATGGCGTTGAGTTATCATCCCATCTATTCAATATGCAATCTTTCAAGCGCGGAGAGAAATAGCATGGCCCATCCTTTCTTCATCCCTTGACCCATCACAAAGCAGGTATTACACCTAAAACAGCCGATGGCTCTTGACCATCCTTCCTTGAAATGCGTGTTGCTCTCTGAGGAGAATCTCACGGAAGGAATCCCAGCGGGGATGTCTACATCGCTTAATCAAACGATCATACAAGTGAGCAGAGGCGGGGTGCCGTAGCTCCCGTCGCATCTGGACAAAGAGTTCTGCAGCACGATGAATATGAAGCCTGTCTCGAGAAAGACGGAGGATAAGATGCTCGTAGCATGAGGCATCTAGAGGGACATCCCTGGCTTGCATGATCTGATAGACCTCGGCAGAGAGCTCAGCCGGGGCCAGAGCCAGGGAGTGAAAGGCCAAGCGGAAGGATCGAGGTCGAGGCCACGGTCTACCCCGGAGAGAGGGAAATAACTTTACGGGGTCCTTGAGGAGCTTGAGCATCTCATTCACCATATCGCTGTCTCCCAGGGTCAGGACCAGAGCATCCATCAATTGAGGAGTCAGGTCGTCGTGTGCATCCAGATCCTGTAGAAGCTGGATGGCCATCTTTCCCTTACGGGCCTTTCCATAAGCCTGGATCCGGAGAAGTGTCCCGTATCCACCCAAGGGGTACCCTGCTTGTCGGGCCTGATTTAGGACTTTTTCCAGGTCCAAAAAGTTACGCGATTGGGCATGTGCATGCGCATAGGCCTGCCAGGCCCATAGACCTGGAACAACCCTACCCTGCTCCATGGTCTTCCACAGCTCCTTGACCTCTTGGGTGCGGCCCATACGAGCCTTGGCCTTGAGGAGGGTGGTCCAATCCTGTAGATCGCTTTCACCATGGTAATCCAGGGATTGGTGGAGGACGCTAATATTATTCTCTCGATCCAAGGTTTGCTGGGGGCCTGCATATCCTCGTGGTCGGTATAAAGCCATTGCGCCCCGGATAACCTCAACCGTACCCTGGTCTGGGGACGAAGTTAATGATGGCATAATTAGGGAAACTCCTTCTTCCGATCGATCGCTCAGGGCTTTGTAAGCTGGCCATAAATGTGCTGGGACATTGGAGGCGAAGGGTACTGTCGGGGAGCGGATGGGCGAAGAGGAGGGTGTGATGGTAGTGAAGGGCGACGTGTAAGATGGGGGAGTGGTACTGTCCACCGAATCTCTCCTTGGCCTTCTAGAGGCATTCCGAACTTCGACAGGATCCACGTCCAGACGAAAAGGTACATAGGTAGTCAGGGCTCGTGGTGTCATCCAGACACAGTTGGGATGGCCAGGTTGAATCAAAGGGATCTGCCGTCTGCCACCTTTAACCCTCTGCAGGGATTGTAGGGAGAAGGGAGGCCGCATTTCGACGGGATGGGTGGATCTGACCCTGGGAGGGAAGTTGAACGATGGAGAGAGAGAGGGGGGGGGGATGTTTTGAGGCTGACCTTATTTTGAGAGAGATACTCAAGTTCCGAGGATAATGCTTATCAATCACCCTTCATAGCGGCGAGTAGTGCCCAAACCCTCAAAAAAAAGAACGTTCTTGAAATTACTTATTGTCATCCACTTTTTGCTGTGTAAGTTTTGTCTGCAACGGGAGATGGGGTGGGGGGTACGATATTGTGTGTTGATTGGCTCAAGATGCACACGAGAAGTAGAGTGTGGGGGAAAGGGGATTGAAGAGAGGGCATGCGTCTAACCTCCCGCGTATAAAGGCCGTGAATGAGTGGGTCTGACCCGGGACGAAACCCTTCTATCCCTTCCTCCTACCTCTCCTCCATTCACTCATCTTTACTCCACCCTTCCGCTCTCTTCTTGTAAAACCAACCTGTTCACCCCACATTGTGTGCCATGACACGCCAAATCTCCTCTCGACAGGGAAAACCCTCTCAGCTACACGACCCGAACCCGTCATCCTCAGACACGGATGATGACGATTATGATCCCACTCGAGGTAAACAAACCAAAATCTCTGGGGGGACTGCTCCTTTTCTTTTACTTTCTGACACTATATATCCTCAACACGTAGAGACTGTGAGTGAAGACGAAGATGTGTTGGAGGAAGACATGTTTAATGGTAAACGAAAGAGGGGAGAGGAGCAAGAAGAAGAAGAGGAAGAAAAGGCAGAGGAGCGAAAGCGTCGGGTCGAGGCCCTATGGGCCATGATGAATCAGAATAATGTGCCCTCCACCTCTTCCCATGTTCCTTCTGTGGATGATAAGGAAGGAAAAGTTCCATCCACCATGGTAACTCCCGACTCAGCACCATCAAACCCGGTTCCAACCAAGGAATTACCCTCCTTGGCCGTACCAGCAGCCCTGAAGGAAAAATCCACGCCTTCACCTCCCCCCCCACATCCCCAGTCAGTAAAGGGGCCTCCTCGGCGGACAAAGTCTTCGTTGGCAGATCGAGCAGCTGCTTTGTCTGGTCGTCGAAAGGGTTCATCGACCCTGGAACGATCCCGGTTGCAATGGATCATGCATGCCGAGACCTCTGGGATACGAGATGCTTTGGAACATCATAACAAGGACGGGTACATTGAGCGACAATCCTTCTTACAGCGCGCCGAGACCCGTCGACATGACCAGCTCAAGGATCAGACCAAGGATGGAAGCAGATCCAAGTAGATGAAATGTGTATGAACTATTTAAAAAAACAGCAACCTCGTATCCCTTCTGATTTAATGTCTTGAGAGAGAGAGAACAAAAAGGGAGATATACTGCATCTATCGACATCTGAACAACCACAACGACAAACCCTTCTCCTAATATCCACATCAACCAGAGGCCTTGACCAGTGCATCCCCTCTCCCCTCTCCCACTCCCACTCCAAAGCTCCTTCATCTACATAGGCACAGGCCCACACAAACTGCATCCCTACCCCAAGCCCCATGGGTCCAGGAGGAGGATGAGGAGGATGACTAGTAACTACGACCAAAGAGAGCCCACGTTCGGGCATCGGCGCCGCACCCGACGCACTTGGTCTCACCAGGGACAATGGCATCGGGGCCCGAGGGCTGCTCAAAGGGGATGCACAAGCTCTTGGCGCCCATGCTGGGGGCCTTCTCATCCTGGGGCTCATCGTCGGAGGAGGCACTCCGGGCGCTCCGGTCCTTGATGTTATCCTCGCACTCGGGGCTCTCACACCAGGGAAGGAGAAGGAGATTACGGCCTTCGAGGGTGGGGACAACATTTTCCCACTCTCGGACCTTGACGATGCGCTCGGACAGTGTCTTCTTGGCACGGGCCAGCATATCCGCCTGGATGGTGGTGAGGAGGTCGGGGACACGGGTGACCAGACTATCGAGGGCCAAGGGAGCCTTCTCTCCAGTATCACGACGACTGGACATAACAGATTGCTTCTCTAGGTCCTTGGGACCGATTTCCAGACGAAGAGGCACACCCCGAAGTTCCCAGTGATTGAACTTGTACCCGGGGGTGTAATTGTCTCGGAGATCAGCACGGGCCTTGACCTTGGCGCGCTTCAGGGCGACCACCACCTCATTGGCCTTAGCCTCGACGGCCCTACGCACGTCGTCGGAGGTGGAGGCAGTCAGGCCACAGGGGATGACGATGACCTGAGTTTGGGCAACACGTGGAGGCAGGACTAGACCCTTATCATCTCCATGGACCATGACCATGACGCCGATAGTACGGGTGGTGATACCCCAGGAGTTCTGCCAAACATGGAGCTTTTCGGCGCCCTCAGTACCAGCGTTCTCGGGGTCCTCAACGACGATGTTGAACATTTTGGCAAAGTTTTGACCCAGGCAATGGCTGGTACCGCCCTGGATGGCACGACCAGTGGCGGGGATGAAGCCTTCGACGGTAGTGGTGTAGAGACCACCGGCGAACTTTTCATTCTCACTCTTGACCCCGGGAACAACAGGGACGGCCAAGAGATCCTCATAGACCTGACGATACAGGTCAAGGATTTCACGAACCTCGATGTCGGCTCCCTTCTTGGTGAGATGGGCGGTATGACCCTCTTGCCAGAGGAATTCACGGGTGCGGAGGAAGGGCTGGGGGTTCTTGAACTCCCATCGCACAACATTGCACCATTGGTTGACGCGAAGAGGCAGGTCACGATGAGAGCGGATCCATTTGGCAAAGTAGGGGTACATGACGGTCTCAGAGGTGGGACGGATGGCGATGGGCTCCTCCAGATCCGAATTTCCGGCCTTGGTGACCCAGGCGACCTCGGGGGCGAAGCCCTCGATATGGTCCTTTTCGCGCTCGAGGACCTTGTTGGAGACAAACATTGGGAAGTAGGTATCTTCGATGCCCATCTCCAGGATGGCCTCATCGAAAAAGTTGGTGATCTCCCTCCAGACGTTGTAGGCCAGAGGGCGGATGATGTAGCACCCACTGACATCGTAGTAATCAAGCATCTCACTACGGGTCAGGACACGTGCTGTGGCCTGTGGGAAAATCGCCCGACTTTTTGGCCTCCACACCTATCTTGGCCGTGCCTGAAATCTCCTCATCCGCAGGGACGGAGGCCTTTCCAGCCTTTTTTTCCTTCTTCTCTTTCTTACCCGCCTCAACGGGCTTGGAGACAGTGACCTTGGCAACCGAGGCTAGGGCAATTTCCGCAAAATCGGCCTCGACGTGCTGAACGCCTAGATGAGCAAGGATAGCGGGGATCTGCGAACCGCTGAGGAAGACGGTGTCGGTGGAGGAGGAGGCACGAAGGGCTACGGGGCTTTCGGAGCCCAAAAGAGCCTTATCCACAACGACATGGACCGTGGGGTATTTGGCTGAATCGATCTGACCGAGAGGGAAGATGGAGACTATTAGGGGGAGAGAGGGATGAGATGGAGGAGGTAAACATAGCAAGAGAGAGAGATATCACTCAAAGAAAAGACTTACCGGCCTCTTTGGGGACGCCAAAGGCATCTACTAACAAGTCCTCCGAGGCCAGGCGACCCTCTTTGGCACCGACAAGCTTGCAAGCGGCAGTTAGATTGACAGAGGTGGCTTCGAGGGCAAGGATGACGACGGGGGTGGGCAGGGCGGACTTTGCGGTCTTGGGCTTGACAACCAGAGTCTTGGTCAGCAAGTGGTCCGGAGGACAGGAACCGGAGGAGGGGGAAGCTAGGGCGGAGGCCCAGCTGGCCGCGTCGGTGACCGCCGAATGGTGGACCAAGGTGGGGGAGAGGGAAAGGGCTTGGAAATAGGCCTGCACCTTGGCAAGGTCGGTCATGCTACTGTCAGGATCTGGGAGTGGGGGGGTGAACAAGATGAAGAGGTGAAGGGATGGAGCGGGTCAAGAAACGTGCTGTGGCCTGTGGGATGGGGGAAGAAAAGAGGGGGGGTGAAGGATTGAAGGAAAATTACTGGTAAGGCGGAGCTTTAGTTAAGGTGAGAGTAGGAGGAGTGCGGGCGGGTTGGGTTCTGGTGAAGGAAAAAGAAAGGCTGGGCGGTCGAGTGTGAGTGTGAGCATGAGTGTGAAAGTGAGTGTGAAAGTGATAATTTGTGTATGGTTGGATAAGGGGGCAATAGAGGAGAGCGAGGTGTGTGTAGCTGCGAGTGGTGTTGAACAGAGGTTGCACTAAAAGTGTGGGGAAAGATGGTTCAAGATACGTGTGTGTCCACCGGAATGGAATGAGGGAATAGCCGAGAGCGGACGACCCTAGTCAAGTATTTCTGCTGTTAGTACATTTAGTACATTTAACATTGCTATTAAAGGGAGTCTCCTGCGCCCCGCCCAGATCATTCAGTCACCCTTCCCCGTATGGACGTGTACTGCTTTCATCAGCAGAGGAGACGGCTTTCTTGCATACTCCCGCTACCTTGGTATGGAAATAAGCATTCATCTACTTTTTATCCCTTCCCTGACTCCCGTTTCGCGCTCAAGATCATTTTTTCGTTGTGATGTTCCGATGACGTTCTTTTAGAGTAAGAGACATGGAATTAGCCTTCTCTTTGGTCCATTGCAACCAATCTTCTTTAGTAAATTCATCCTTGCTTTGGGGAAAGACATGGGCAGGAGGGGTAGTGGTGGTTGGAATGACCTGCTTCTTCTGCCTCGATCGGTCAATCTGCGTCTGGCCCTTTTGAGTCAGATCAGGATTTGAGGTAAGTTTCCCTATACCACGGTCCATTTGACCCTTGGCATGAGAGAATTCAGAGTACAAGGTGTTCCAAGACATATGCGTTGACAAAGAGTACGAGGAAATGAGGAAAGTGAAAGTGAGAAGAGAAAATGACCATCCCAAAGCTTGTCAATTTCTAGTTCATGAGATGATGATGTCTTTATACATTTTAGGACTTGGACGCACACAAGCTCCTCATAGCACACGACTGCTTGTAGGGTGGAGATCAAGGTCAGGATGAGATGAACGACATGAATAGCAACATGAGCACCCGTGCAATAATGATCTTGCTATACAATCATTACTCCTTTAGGCCATTTTTAGCAAGAAAAGATGAGCCAATGTATGCACACTACAGAATAATGACCAGCCACATGACCGCTTCCCCCCCCCCCCCCCCCCCCCCCCCCCCCCCCCCCCCCCCCCCCCCCCCCCC
>KZ987858.1:0-17385 GCA_003614145.1 Piptocephalis cylindrospora
AGCCAGGCTGATAATATTATCGCTGCTGCCAAATCTAGCCTCATTTCCTCCCCTTCCTCCATGGATCCTTCTGCATCCCCCGGCTTTGTCCGAAATGTATTTGGAATTGGAAGTGGTGGCGGAGATGGTGCCCCTGGCCTTACCTCCCCTAGCCTTACCTCTCCTACTTCTTCCAAGGTACGCGCTTGTGGATGAGCTGATGGAAAGATATGTCTTTCATGGGAACGGCCTGTATTCATATTCACATTCCCTTTTCCCCATAGGCTAATCTTCCTTCATGGTTAGGACCAGGGTATGGTCCTAGAGAATTGGTGTTTAATATGGATAATCAACTCGTTGGTGGTACCTGGGAGGCGCTGGTTGAGCGCCTCACCCCCCATGACTCCACAGTTGGTACGTCTCTGTGTTCTCTTTACATGTTCTTGACCATAATGTTAAGCAGCAAACTTACACTATCTTTTCATCCCTCTCTAGATCTTGATTATGTGGCCGTCTTTCTCCTCTCCTTTCGCCAATTTAGTAGCCCAGAGAAGCTTCTTCAGTCCCTCCTAACTCGTTTTCACATCAAGGCCCCCAATGCCTTGAAAACCGAGGAGGATAAGGACGTGTGGGAGAGACGGAAGCGGGTTCCCATTCGTCTTCGAGTCCTCAATGCCTTGAGAATGTGGCTTGAGGCCTACTTCCACGACCAGGCCGATCCGCCCATCCTCGAGCCCATGCAGGCCTTTGCCACTTCCGAGATGGAGGGGGGTACCGGTCCTGCCATGGCCGTTCAGGGTCGTAGGCTCCTCGAGGTCATTCAACGTCGTATGGAGGCCGTGAGGAAGGATGCTGCCACTATCGCTGCTGCCGAAGAGAAGAAAGATATTTCTTCAACTTTGCCCGAAGGTACCTCCTCCCTCTTCAGCGCCAAGATTGGCGAAGGAATGGGTGCCGTTGGATCTACCACCACCCTTTCCCCCAATAGCCTCTTCCTTCCCAAACCCATTTCTTTGACGACACCCTCTTCCTCTTCTTCTGGATCCATCGGCTCAGGAGCCACTTCTTCCTCTTCTCCTACCTCTTCTATCACCGCCACCGCTACCTCCTCTTCTTCCTCTACCTCTGGAACGACAGCAGTAGCCGCTACCATTCCACCCTCCTCCGCCCCACCTTCATCCCTATCCTCTACCTCCTCTGCCTCCATCCTCACCACCTCCACTGCCTCTATGACTGCAGATATGGATGAGGATACCTCTGGGAATGGTAGTGGGTCCACGACCATCTCCAAAAGTGCCCTTAATGCCTTGAGGGCCAGAAACTTGGTGATGATCACGGATGTGGATGCTCTTGAAGTGGCCAGACAACTCACTCTCCTGGATGCCCGGTACTACTGCCGTATTGGGCCATATGAGCTAATGGGTCAAGAGTTCTCCCGGAAAGACTCCCGGATCTCCGTACACGTCCGGGCCATGAGCCAGCTGAGCACTCGGCTTACCACTTGGGTCTGTGAGAGTATTTTGTACGAACCGGACGCCAAGAAACGGGCTCACCTCGTTCGGTACTTCCTCAAGGTTGCTGAACGCCTGGTCCAAATCCATAATTTTCACTCCCTTTATGCCATTCTCTCCGCCCTCAACTCCTCGCCCGTTACCCGACTCCGGAAGACCTGGGATCTGGTTCCGAACAAATCCAAGCAGACCCTCACCACTCTTCGTAGACTCACTGATCATTCCCGCAACTACGCCGAATACCGTGCTCGTCTTCGAGCCTCTACTCCTCCGTGCCTCCCCTTCCTAGGTCTTTTCCTCACTGATCTAGTCTTTATCTCCGATGGCAATCCAGATCACCGATGGGCCAAGGCTATCTCGAAGGCCGGAGACGAAGGGGATCTCTCCGGCAAGGAGGGGGGGGAGGAGGGACAGGAAGGGGAAGAACCGGAGAAAGAGGGAGCGACAGGTCCCGATGATACCAAGCCTATTCTCCTCATTAACTTTGACAAGTACATCAAAGCAGTCCGGGTTGTCCAGGAAGTTCAAAAGTATCAAGTGCCCCATAGATTCCAAGCCCTGCCTGAGCTCCAAGAGTATCTATGTGAGCGGATGGAGAGTAGTAAGAGCGGTGGGGATCCTCAAGAGCTTTACCGGATCAGTCAGGCCATTGAGCCTCGTCCAGGTCGGGGCGCCGGGGGAAGAGCTCCCTCGGCTTCCCTTGGCTACATCCCTCCCCAGGCGCAAGGAATCACGCCCTCAGTCTCTGTTCAGGGACGAGGAACCCGAAGTGCGACGGTTGAGGGCGTGAGCCCGGTCAAGGATTCTGATCTAAGCTCCGAGGTAAAACAAGGAGAAGTGGAAGAGAAGGTGGAGTTATCAGTGGAAAAGGCAGTCGAAGTCAGCGAGGGCGAGAAGGAAGGGGAAGGAGCAGGTTTAGAGGAAGAGAAAGCTCAAGAGAAGGAACCATCCTCCTCTTAGATGCCTCCTTTCTGCATCTCATCCCTACCCTTAATCTTGATGTTATTTTGAACGATGAAATGAGCGCGTATCTGCGTGTCTTAATGTACCTTGCTCTCCTTATTTCACATACTGGTGTCAGCTGCTTTGTTGGTTTGTTTCATAGGGCAAACAGGGGGGTGCGGGTTGAGAAATTGGGATTTCAGAACAGGCAAGAATCAACTGCAAAATGACGCAATCCAGTCATAGATGTAAATTATGATTAACACGTTTAATTCACTTTATTAGCGAAAATGGATACCAAACAGGCACAAATGGTACCAACATGTCGATGATTGACGATGGTATGGCAGTAAGGGATGGATGTGAAGTGGCAGAAAGGGATATGTCACATCGTCTTGAACTTAGAGCTAGCTGATGAGCCATTTAGTTGTACTTTTCCTTTCGATGGGTAAGATCACCAGAGCTTGGAATGGTGCGTATTTTTCATCTTTGGGGAGGGTTCGGCGTTGGATCTGGGCTTAAGGTGACATGGGCTTTGGTGTCAAAAGGTATTCTCTGTCCATGGGGGAGTTTTTGTATATTACAGGGCCTTTGTCAAATAAAGAATGATCGTGTTCATGATAAAGTTTGCAATAAAGGTTCGTCAAGCCTCCACTTGTAGGAGTCGAATCCCTACTCATAAATGCATATGCAGCTGGAATCGGATCGAGTTATGCTTTTCGATAAGGCATGTCAAAGCCAACTCATTGGATTCATGCTCCTATCCGAACTTTACTGCATCCTCGCCATGTCATGTCTTTTGCAGTAGTAACAAATATTTAACATGCGTTTCAACTACCAGTGAAAGGCAATGAACAAGATTTATTGGTCAATGCCTAAAAGAAGATAAAATGCCTCTGAACCCACATTTTGATGGGGTTTCATTACATCCATCTTCTCTCTCCACCAGCACATCACTTGACTGTGCACTCTTACTTGGCGCTGACATTGATCTCTGAGGGGTTGAGAGAGGCCATCATGGCCCCCAGTGTATACGTGATCTTCTTGACATCACCAGCATCATCCGAGAAGGTAATGGGACGATCAGCTGGGATGTGGAAGCCATCGATCAGGAGAACGGCAGCAAACATGCCCTGGAAGCAGACGAGGGAGGGATCATCCATGTCTTTGGCCCACTCATCCTTAGCCTCATCGGCCGACATAGAAGGGCATTTCTCGGCTGTGGCATCCAAAAGGCATTTGGCGGAGGACTCGTCCGAGTCGCACCCGAAAGCCTTGGCCAGATCGGCAAAATTATTAGTAGCCTGAATTGACATACCTGAAGGGATTTCGGGCTGAAAGGCGCCCTGGACGGCACAAGGCTTCTGAGTGCAAGCGCTCTTGAGGCCAAGGGTAGCACGTAGGGCAGTCAAGCACCCTTTGACGTCGCCGGTCCCGGAGAGGGTGACGCTGCCGCCCTTGGAGGAGGTTCCCTTGACGCTATCGCCCTTAAGGCCACATGGATCTTTGACGGAGGAACCCCCCCGAGCCAATGAGGGTGTCAATGTACTTGATACGCGCTGCATCAGCCCCAAAGCCTAGGTAAGAGTGAGTGTATAGGGATGTTTTAGAACCTCCCAGACTCAGGGTCGTAGCGTAGGCGGCAGGAACAGTGGAAGGGACGGAAAAGGTAATCTGGGTAGAAGAACCTCCCATGGCAATGGCAGCAATGGAGGATTTGCCACCTAAGGTGTCAGAGAGGGAGTTGAGGGCCATCCACCCATACACACCCTCCTGAGCCCCGGTGATGATGGTGGCAGCCTTCGTCGGGGAGGCCTTGAAAGGGGAGGAAATGAGGCTAGATTTGGCAGCAGCGATAATATTATCAGCCTGGCTTCCCGGAAGGAGACGAAGACCAGCAGTGGCCATGAGCTGTACGGTAGTCTCGGCCCTAGCAGACTTGGGAATAACCTTAGAGATACCATCGATTAGCTTACCCATATACTTTTTAATCTCCCCAGGAGGAGTGGAAGAAAGACCAGGCTTGAGCTTGACAGAAAAGGGCTTATCGTCATCCATGACGGTCTCCACCTTATCGGGGGAGCCCTCACTCCAGCTGTAGGCAAAAGCCCGAGTCCCACCAGACCCCGCATCCATGATAATGCCATACGTTTTCCCGGATGAATCTGAGGCGGAGGCGTCATCCCCATCATCGGTGGAAGAATCCTCGCTACCACTATCGTCGTCGTCGTCGTCATCATGTTTTTTGGGCGCGGCCAGGGCCAGCACAGGAAGGGAGAGGAGAGATAGGGCAAGAAGTAACTTGACTGACACCATAATAGAAAACAGAGGGAAGGTTGAGAAGGTGGGAAATGATGTGGCTTGCTTTGAAGGGAGAGGTAGTAGATACACAGAACCAGCTGTGCGAATGGTGGATTGGATTGGGGAGAGGGGGATATAGACTTGGAGTAATTGGGAAGGTGTTTGGAAGGAGGCGAAGGAGAAACAGGGAAGAAGCTGCGCCTTGGCCTTTACTTATACCTGAGAGTTCGTGTTGAAACATGATGTGGGGGAGGACCCAAGTGCTCAGTATCCGTCGATGGCTCTCACCGATATGTCTCACGGGACCCCCAGAAGGTCATTGGTTATAGGGCTCTGTGGAATTTATTATCAGGCTTGCGGGCCTACTTGAAGCTCAAAACTCCGCTTGCAGGAGAATGGCGGAGTTTTTCTTGCCACGGATCTGCCTAGCACTCAAAGCGGACTTATGATTTTTCTTCGTTGACAGAGCTAGGAATTGGTTGGGATGTTGTGGGGCTTGTCAACACCTCCACCGCAGTACAGTATATACACCCAGTTTGCGTATTGATACAAAAGTGACAGTGTCTATTCAGAGAGTAAATTCGGGATTTCATTATCCTATTGGTGCACTCAGATCGAGTAAATAGACAAGAATTAGAGGAGGAAAGAGGTATAATGTGTTGCAATCTGGCACAATAGCCCACCAGAATCACCCCTATTTTTTAGGGGAATCTACAGCGTGGACCGTATCACAAAACACACACCGAGGAGGAAGCCAGAGTCAGGGAGAAAAGGCCCATAGAGAGCGCCAGTATCTTGAGGAGTCGGGAGAAGAAAAGGTCCAAGGATAGAAGCCAAAGGGATGTGGGGAAATACTTGGAGACGAGCATTTGTTGAAAAACTGCAAGAATTAGTGTGTAGGAAATGGCGATCATCTCATGGCGGAATTTGGAGAGTTTGTGGTTTGATTTTGGTGATTTTAACCAGAGCTTGGCCTTCTTTGTCTTGAGGAATCTTGAATCGACAAAATGGAACTTGGTGATGTGCTCTTAACTGGAAGCCGATTCTTATCGAGGGGCGAAGGCTTGGGGCGTTTGAGTGAGGATCGGGCTGAGGTTTCCGTTAGAATAGGGGTAAAGCTATATGGGGTTTAAGGACAATCTTGACCTTTATCATACGTGGCTAAGGGAGATCTGAGGTCAGGGTAAGCACTCCTTTGCGCATAGTAAGCGCTACACAACAATATCCTCTTTCATTTTCATTTTGAAAAACATATTGTTATTGGTATTAGAGCATGAATGGACATATCACCCATCCTATCTCACTTTCCATCCAAGCAGAGATTGCGAGATGACTCGGGGTGCGAGTACTCTAACCTAATGGGTGCTCTTGATGCACCCCCATCCTTTCCTTGATTGATGACGATCAGTTCTTGCTACTAATAGAATAGGCCCATTGGATTTCATTGGTGGAAGGAAATAGAGCATAATGTTCTGTAACACTTGCAAGCCCAGTATGAACGCTAGTGGCTCTCACTATACCTATGTACTTGGTGTGCTGCCTCGAGAAAATGGATATGACCAAGCTGTTTGCCGATCGTTGGGACATGGTATCCCACTCATCTCCTTAGATGTAAGAAATGGAAATGTGAAATATAATGTATATTACTCAGATCGCGCCATACACCCAGGGGGCCCACAGGAGCCGCTCCTTTGTATCTACTGCTCCAGTTGTTTAAGCTCCCACCCGGGCCTTGGCAATGTAGGAGGCGACGGTGGAATCATCGGCCTCGGCGATCATGGCTCCAAGGGTCCATCCAGCATCCACACCATCAATGTCATCCCGAAGGATGATGGACTTATCCATGGGAAGGTGGTAGCCCTTGGTAAGGAGAGAGACCACGTAAGTACCACTGAGACACATTTCCTTCAGATGCTCAGCCACAGGTCCTCCAGCCTTGGGATGAGATCCGCCCGGACCCCAAATGGAATAGGCGTCCTTCCAGGAAAGCTGAGAGCACTGCTTCTGCACACCATCCAGGATACATTTGGGGGTGGAGCCCTCCCGTTGGTTGCAGCCAAAGAAGGCCGCGGTGTGGGCATAATTGGACACAGCATGGATTTCCATGGTATCCGGGACTTCAGGTTGGTAGACACCCGCAACAGCGCAGGGAGGTTGAGTGCAAAATGCGTCCAGTTGAAGGAGAGACTCTACGCGCTGCTGACAGGCCAGGGGCTCGCCCGTCCCGATCAGCCGGACGGGCTCACCCTGACTTCCCTGGACACCCACCACAGAGTTTTTCCAGTTGCATGGATCCTCGATAGCCACAATTTCCTGATTGGCACCCGGGGGCTCGGGGGAGTAGTCACCCGAGTGGATTAGGCTTTGCTGGTACCGTTTTCGGATCTCATTTGCACCGTATCGGAGGTAAGAGTGAGTGTAAAGGAGGTGACGAGTGCCGTTGGCGTGCAGAGGATAGGAGGCCGCAAGGGGGGTGGAGGGGGGCTCAAAGGTGATTTGGGTGGAGCCTCCTCCAAGGTCGAGGGAAGCAATGGTGGTGGTATTGGGGTGAAGCTGACGGCGGAGGTAATTCAGGGTGAGCCACCCATACACACCCTCCTGTTCCCCAGAGATAATCTGGGCCCCGAACTTGGGGTCCACCCGGAGGGGAGATTGGGCAAGGCTCTTCTGGACTGCGGAGGTAATGGCCAAGGCCTGGTCCGAGGGCAAGAGCCGCATTCCAGCGGTGGCTTTCCAATAGATAGGAGTATCACTCAGGGCTTCCTTGGGAATGATCTGGGTGGCATTGCCGATAAGGGTATCCATATAGGCCGGAACCTGCTCAGGTCTCAGAGCGGAGATGCCTGGGGTGATTTTATGCGCAAAGGGCTTGCCTTTGGTCGTGAGGACCGGTTCAATTTGGATACGATGCTGATCTGCCGAGGAACGAAGCCATTTGTAAGCATGAATGCGAGACCCAGAGGAACCAGCGTCAATCATGAGCCCGTAAGCGGTATCTTGAGGGGCCCATGTAGAGGGATCAAAGTGGGGAGTATAGTGCTTGGGAGTAGGGAGGGCCAAAGTGACCGAGGGAGAGGAGAAGAGAAGGAGGAGGCCAAGGGCGGTGGCTGGGGCCACTACGGTATAAATCGAGAGAGACATGGGGAAGGAGAGAGGGAAGAGAGACGATGTGTGAGAGAGGGAAAAAAAAAACCCGTGAGGAGGTGGGAAGAAGGCTGGTTTTCAAGAAAGGAGCGTCAGGTCGTAGGATGGGGTTTTGGGAACGAAGGTGAGTGATGAGAAGGGTGATAATGAGTCAAAGCGAGTGTAGGAGCGATGCAAAAGGTTCACGCACGTAGGACTAGTAGAGTTGGAGAGGGAGGAGAATGGTGCAGGAGTATAGGATCCGTCAGGCTGACCCAAGGATTTCTTTTATACCAGGAGACTCTCAAACGCAACCAGAGATGTGGTGGGGCGCGATAGTGAGATGTGCTAGGTTATGAAGAACTCCGACAGGAAAACTCCGGGGAATTCTACTGGGAAAATCGATCTTGTTTTTTTTTTTCGGATTTTAAGATGACTGGATTTGGGAAGGGCAATAACAGGAGATAATAGTTCATTGATACTTTTTATCTGATGCTACGTCGTCAAGACTAAAGTATTGTACCTTTTGTATCCTTTTCTTGTACCTTTTTGTTATGGCATTATATCCCCTGGACTCTCCATTGCTTTTAGTTCCAGGTAAGACCAGAAGGCTTGGCCAATTGCATCATCAGCAGTTACGATGCAGGAACAAAGTGTTGTAAATCCACACAGAGCACTTGAGTGCAGAAGTGCTTTTTCCGAGAAAAGCGGCTGCATTGATACTGACCAAGGGGTCGATGGTCGACGACTCTTCATCGTGGATCCGCAATTGGCGCAAAACCATGCACACTGTATGCTATCCTAAAGGCAACCTAAAACAAACCTTGCCTTCATTTTCACCACTCTGCCTCGTCCTCCAGAAATTCCCAGATGGACTTTGGCAAATAGGCCAGGACTGCAGCGACAGTGAGGATATACCGAATTAGGCTTGGCGCGGACTCTTCTACCACGTGGCGCAAATCGATGGCTTGGGAGGATAAACTGTTGCACTGCTCTTTTGATAGCCCAGATCATGCACTAACCTACCTGTAATTTCCCTAGCGTCTAGGACCAGCCTGTCTCTTGGGGCCAATTTTTCCCTCATAGAGTTTGCCTTACTCGTTGAATGGGAAATACCTATAAATCACTCGGCTTGTATTCCCTTCCCTCTCCGTGCCATACTGCCATTCCCTCTCTCTCCACATTCACCACCATCCGCTTCCACTTTTCCCCTCTTCTTCAACCTGTCAGGTCCCACATACACTCTAGGAGTTTTGGGGGTTAACGCTCACCTTACGTACACACACGAGATAACTTTACCGAAAAGAATCTCTCGCCAATTCCTCAACCATCACACTCACGCCTTTATCGCCATTTACCATGCATTTCTCCAACGGTCTGATATCTACTCTACTCCTCGTTTCCTTATTGAATGTGTCCACTGTTGTGAATAGTCCTTCCAATACTTATCAAATTGGAGAGCTTCAGGGACGAGAGGATCGGATAGGACCGCAATCGACCTCTCACGATATCGCCCGTGTACTAGTTGTCGATAGATCTGGTGCTCGCAACAATCGTTTCGCCCCATATCGCCGTCTCCCTTCCCCCTATGAACAACATGCCGCTAGTACCACTTCCTCCCTCCATCACCACTCACATTCCAGGGATCAAAGGTCGGCATCCCCGAGGGTCTCTGATTTATCTGCTACTCCCTCTGAGAAGGAGTTCATGAAGGGACTAAATAAGCACAAGCAAATATCGGCCGAAGAAACTGCTTCTTTTTCGAAGGCCTGCGATAACATTCAGTCTTTACTAAAAAAAGACCTTCAACACATTACAACTAATGACCTTCAGAGAATTGCAAATTCTGACGAGTCAAAACTGGACTATTATGGCCTACCGCGCCTATCTGGGGTATTTATGGGCTTGGAACTGCTCAACAATTACTTGCCGCAAGTAGGGAACGAGAAACCTCGTCTTAGCAACTATTACTTATTACTTGGCATAATGAGGAGTATCCCGTACAGTTTGCACGGTCTGATCGAGGAAGAGCGCCAGAACCCGGCTAATTCGAGAAATAAGGTCTCAAACTCGTCTCCGTATAATTCTCAGGAAAGAGATAGACAGATAGTGCGCTTTGATGAATTACTCGTTCAAACAAAGAATCCCGGTATAATAACCATCCCCATGGCCCTCCTGGAGCCTAGAAAGATGCATAAACTCAGTATCGTCGACAGGGCTATTGTACACCTTCACGTGTTCTTGAGGATGAAGCATTTCCTGGATGCCGTGTTCAAAGAGCCTCGTGCTGGTGGCCCCAGTAATAAGAAGATGAAGAAGGAGGAGGAGGAAATGGAAGAGACCCTTCTGTTGTTCATCGATCAAGAAATCCCTGAAGCGTTTATCCCGATTAGGATGGCCGGAAGAGCTATCTCGGAGTATCGCAGGCGGAAGTATAAGTTCTCTGGTATTCCTGAACCAACTCAGCGCAGGATAAAGAATGAATTGATCCTGGGAAGCGATAATCTTACTGAAGCCATTCGTGGGGAATGTAAGGAGGTAATCGCTGCAATCAAGAATGTTAAAGAGAAAGTGTC
This sequence comes from Piptocephalis cylindrospora, assembly GCA_003614145.1. Taxonomy (NCBI): domain Eukaryota; kingdom Fungi; phylum Zoopagomycota; class Zoopagomycetes; order Zoopagales; family Piptocephalidaceae; genus Piptocephalis; species Piptocephalis cylindrospora. The sequence goes on from KZ987858.1 coordinate 10,433, forward strand.
TAAGAAGTTAAAGGATCTAAAAAAATTGGAGAAGGAAAAAGCGGCGAAATAAAGGCTGATGCAAGGCTAGTGACGATAACGATAAATCCGCTTTATACTTCCTCAATGGCACCAAGTGAATATGTCATGTAATAATAGGTCGAGGCAATCGATCGATCATGTGTTTCAAGGCAGGGAGTGCATCAGTAGCGCGAAGGGCTCGCTCTTAATCATCCAATGTGCCTCTGAACTGAGCTATGAAAAAAGGATGCTTGTCCCTTATTCCCTTGGTCTAGGAGCATTAGTCTTGAGATGATGTCACACTTCTTTTTCCTCCTCTATCAAAGACTAGGACCGTTTTTTGCGCTCAGAGACTAGACAAGGCAATTTTTTTGAACGCCCCTGAATGGCTTTAATGTATAGGGCTCGGGTCATCAAGGGACTGGATGTAGCCATTAACCTAATGGCACTTCGACCATGCATGCTCCTATCCATCTTCTCTATGGCTGCGATGCCCCATTTGTAGAATCCCAGTCGTATGTGTGTACATTCTCTTTGTGTTTTCTGCTAATCTTTGCTGGATCTCCCCAAAAAATGTACTCTCAACTCCGATCTGCACGTTCCCCCCAAAAGCGTCACTCTCCATCAGGCCATGCTTTCCCCAGTACGCATCTTGGTTTGCATAAACTAGGCGAGATACCCCACACTCCTTTCACCTTCCCTGTCCATATCCATTCCTCGCTCTCCATCCTTTCCAAATTAGCAACTCCTTCCGATTTCGTTGACAAGCTCAGAGTAACGCCTCATACCTTTACGATTTTACCTTCAACCGCTCCCCCTTCCCCCTCTCCCCTCTCTTCCTATATCCCGCTCGCAAAGTACCCCTATCATAGTACAATGTATCTTCCCGCCCACTTACTCTCCACTATACTTGTTGCCTCGGTGTTGGTCCAGATCAGGGTTCTTGGCGCTCCCTCCAGTGGGAATCATGATCGGCTCAGCCCCGAGTTGCTCAAGGATGGGCGCCTGGACGGACAAGAAACCTCGGCCAAGTCCCACACTTCCTCCTTTTTACGTGCATCCCAGTATAGCTTCAATTCCGGACGTCACCTTTCTCGTAGTAAAAAGCCGAGTCATGAAAGTCTTGCCCACTCCGATGCCCTAGATGTTCAGCATTCAAGCCATAAAAACCGGCCCCGCACGGCCTCCGGTGTGTCCTCTCTTGCCCCTTCTGAATCTATAACGGCGGGCGGCTTGCGGAAAAAGCGGAAAGAGGGATATCCACATGCGGATGCCCTGGAAGATTCCCATGGTATTATCCCGGCCCTACTGACATCCGGTTTCCGACATCTCGATAGATCAGCGACGAAAGTTACCGTCTCCAAGTGGCAAGAGCATATGAGCGGTATCATCGAGGGAATGGAAGTATATATCAAGCGTGATGAAGAATCTGGCTATTGTTATTTGGAAGATCCCGAGAGTTTGCTCCTACTGCTGCGACACCTTCCACCGAACTTCCACGACTTGGTCAAACCAGTCTCGGGGAACAGTATGGATATTGAGCTTCCAGCCTCGCCCGGTGATGATCGACCCAAAAGCCGGTCTTTCGACATGCTCCTCCTGCGCAATCGACTCGCGAATACAGAATCCGTCGATGCTGCGGACATTGTTAAGCCACTTCTAGATGCTAAAAATATGCGTAAGCTCCAGGCTGATGACCGAGCCATTGTTCGTTTGCATGCTTACTTGAAGATGTGGAGTTTTCTTAATACTCTGTCCTATGCGATCCAATTGAGATATATCGATCTTAAAGGACTAAGCTTTCTTCGGCGTGTGCTCCTCCCGTTGGCACCTGTCAAGGTCTCCAAGGAATTTATTGGACTTAGGAAAGCCGCGCTCTTCGTCTCCGCCAAAATATCAACCATTGAATTCTTTACCCAGAAAGGAACCCCCTCGCTCGCAGTAAAGACAGTCTTGGAGAAAGTGGAGGAGGCCCTGAATCAAGGAATGGACGATCTTTCCGTAGCCATTTTTCAGGATATCCAAGAGGTAATTAAGAACGTCGAGAAGGTCCAGGGGCAGGTCAGCCAGAAGATGAAAATGTGATGGATAGAGGAGGACATAACGAATTGATGCTTTCTTCACACATGCATGACTAAAATATTGGAGTGGGTGAAAGTAATGTTGTGGCTGAAAAATAAATTTGCTTATGATTATATCCCTTCTTTAGGAACTTTGTGCCATGAACCATTAGCTCTAATTTGACTTTAACGACGTCCCCAAGAGCCGCCAGGACATAAATTTCCCCTCATCCTCCCTCCTCATAGCCAACCAACCACTCCAGTTTGGCACTGACTGAATGGTTGATGAGCTGTGCTTGAAACCCAGAGACCTGTGCTGAGTTGGCAAGCAGAAAATGTGTTCACCTCTTCTCAAGTGACACACGTGCGCTAAGAGATCCGGGTCCCCCGTGCTCTGCCAAGTCCGTAAGCATCTCCGCCGCCTTGCACTGCCCAGCTATTTTGATATGGCCCCTGACTCAATTGCCAACACCAACCATTTTCTCATAGCAGCGCCATTTCCGAGGTCTTTGCTCTGTTATCTATATATTGAGTGTCGTGCATTCACCCTCTTCACCCTCAGCCCATCCCATCCTTCACCTTTCCCTCTCCACCACCGCTACCAGATTTACAGATTGAACTCGCCCTCGTCGAATTAACGTACTTTTACGCCTACACTGATTATTTGATCACTTTCAGAAACTCCATCACCCTCTTTACTCCTTTACCGTTCACGAACTACCTTTTATCTACCTGAGATGCATCTTTCCGCTGGCCTTCTTTCCACCCTACTTCTCGCCTCTTTTTTGATGACGTCCCCCGCCCTGGGCGCTCCTTCTGGTTCTCCCCCGGATGGTCCGTCTAAAAGTGGCAGTCCGGGCTATTTCATGAAGATGTCAATTGACGATGACCCGGCCACGTTGGAACGACAAAGAGAGTTCCGTGCTAGGCACCGTCCACCCACTCCTGTCAATGATGAGGAGAAAAGAGAAATTACGGACTCGCATATGGCATCCGATCCTCTTTGGCATCCACCTACCATTTTCCCTAAAGATTCCAGTCGATCTCCCACTATACATAAGTCTTCTGATCCATTTCTCTTGAACCTTCCCAAGTTAAAGCCATCTCCCACTACACACAAGGCTTCTGATAGATCTCCCTTGAACTTTCCCAGGTTAGAGCCATCTCCCTCGACCTCGAAGGCTCAAGTGGATCATCATTATATTACTCATCACTCTTTCTCTCAAGAAAACCATGGATCCTCTAGCCGCCGGAGGAGTGATGCACCCTTTCATTACATTTCTCCCCAAGGGGGCCATAGGACCCCTAACCGTCGCAATAGTGATGTTTCCCTTCGTTCTACTTCCCCGGATGCCTATGATCTCGGCCTCTCCTCGATTGCCCCCTCGGAAGTGATGTCGGTAAGGGGACAACGCCATAACCGAAACGGTCCGTCGATGGACGTGAATGTCTTTGACGACTCCCGCAACATTATCCATACTCTGCTAACCGAGGGGATTTCAGGACTCCCTAGCAAGGAGACTTCCATAAACGAGGTCCGTCGTTGGCAAATCAAACTGAATCATCAGATCGAACTTCTAGAGAAGTGCCGCAAGGATATCGAGAAGGATAGCAACAAGCTTAGTCTGTCGTTGAAGGATGCTGAGGACTTACTTCTATTGATGCGGACGCTTCCGCATTCTTTCCACAGTTTAATCCAGGGCAACCCCATCATTGTGGCTGATGACAATCAGAAACCTGCAGAAATTTCCGATACTGCCCGTCTGCAAGAGCCGCCCAAAGAGATGGTATTCCTGCGTCAGAAGCTAGAGTTTATGGAACTCATGCGCCGGGAGCTCAAGGAGATCACATCCCAGTGTGAGAAACTCAAGAAGGAGTCACTCCGGCATCAGCAGCTCGGGGGTATGGAGAATCTGCAACTCAAGGTGAAATACCTGCGCGAGCAACTCAAGAAGGAAAAGCCGATACACCACAAGTTTATGAAAAAGCTCCTCAGCGCCGATGTAATGGGTCAGCTCATGGCTAATGAGCGTGCTACAGTGCGGCTCTATGTGTATGTGGAGATTAGGCGCCTCCTTGAGACCACAGCTTCGCATCACTTTTCCCACATTGAGGATATGATGTACATCAAATCGGCTCTTAAATTCATAGCGGAAGAAAAAAATTCCAAGGAATTTGACTATTTCAAGAAGGCTAATGAAGAAGTCAAGCGCCTCCCAGCTATCTCTCACTCCTTCCAATTGAACAAGGGGAAGGAAGCTACAGGAAGGGATCTTCTTTTGGGCCCGAAATCCACCAATTCCCCCAAACCGCAAGAGGACAAGGATGGGGTCAAGAAGGCCTTGGAAATAATAGCGACGGAGCTGTCGCTAGGGTTGGACGATCTGGCCAGGTGCATCCATAAGGATATCGTTGAGGTGATTAAAAACGCCAAGGCGATTCGCGAAAATGTAGCTCAAGCGATCAAGCCTCCCAAGGAAAAATCGAGATTCCGGTGGAGGGGGTGAGGGGCGAGAGAGATGATAGACATTCAGGACTCACGAGAGAAGGGTGCGAGGTGTGAAAGAGGCGGAATAGACTGAATTGAAGCGATACATTGATCATTTGTAAGAGACAACCATGAGCTGAGCTGAAGGAACGATGGATGACAGATGGAGAGACGTAAAGGGTGAGGAAAGGGGATAAGAGCAGAACATGTCCAAACAGAAAGCAACCATTCGGGGAATCGGTATCACACAATCAACTCATATCCATCATGGTAGAGCCAACCAGCCCGGTTGAAAACGGTGGTAAGGGCGGCCATGGTGAGGGCTATAGCCGCGGTGGACCAGGCCAAGGTATCCATGGCCAGAGAGGAGATGAGGGAGAGGAGGTAAGGGAGCAAGGGGCCTAGGATAAGACCAGCCAAGGACCACATGACTAACCATTCACCCAGACGAGAACCTTCCCATTCGGCCCAGGCGCTCCCAAGGTCTTGAGCCCATCTCCAGGCCTCATCGGCTCCCGGGGCCACGGAAGTGCCCAGGGCAGCGCCAATAAGGCCTGAACCAATGGCTTGGGAGGTGGATGAAGAGAGGATACGAAGGAAAGAGGCTGGGGGAAAGAGGAGGAGGGAAGCGGGGATAAGAATACCCAGGAGGCCCAGTCCCACAGATCGTACCACCCAGGCAGCCTCGCCCTCTTCGTGCAACCTCTTCCTGCCAAGACGCTGAGCCAGCCCCAGAGACATGATCCACCCAGCGCCCAAGGCCATGCCATCCAGTCTTCCTTGGTCCTGATCCGAGGGTGGAGAAAGGAATCCGATGATCAGAGCTATTTAGGATGGTCAAAGGAAGGGGAATGAGTATAAAGCCATTCTCAAATTACCTTGAAATTCACCTTGCGCTTACCCGTAAGGATCAGATGAATGGTGAAAAGGGCAAAGGCAGCGCCACGTAACCTCCCATCCCACCACCATCTCCACCAGTCATCACCAAGGGAGGAGCCTCCACGGAAAGCACTGCCTTCAAGACCACCCCCACCCGAGATGGTGTAGCCAGGAACGGCTTCCCAATACTCTCCCTCATCCTCATCGTCCTCCTCATCGTCATCTCCGGCGCTGAGCATGCTTTGCCGGCCACGTCTGTCTTCTCGGATGGAAACTTCTGGGGCCACGGCGCCCCCGACCCCACCACCAGGAAGAAGGGATGCAGTGGAAGGATGAGGTGGAGAGGTAGCCATACGGGGAAGACGTAGGAGGAGAATAGCGACGAGGGCAAGAAGAGGCATGCTAGAAGAAAGAGGAAGAAGGGGAAGAAGAGGCGTGCTATCCTGTTCTTCCTGATCACCTTTAAGCCATGTCCTTATCCAAGGTTCGCACGCAAGGAGAAGGATAAGAGACAGGGATGTGGGGAGGAGAAAGAGAGAAGAATGGGAAAGCCACTGGCCCTTCCAAGCCCTGGTACGCATGAGGATCCTCGAGGCCTGAACCCGGACCCAACCTCCACCCACACCAGCAAGGGCTCTTGAAAAGTAAGGATGATGTGGATAAAGAAGAGGAGTGGTGATGAGAAGAAGAAGACCCAGGATAATGAATCGCTTTGGATGTGGATTTGACCAACCAGAGGTGCAAACGTGGGTGAGCCAGGCGCTTAGAGCTAGATGAGGAGATGTAGAAAATGAGAGGAAGGTGCTCTATTCTAAGAAAAAGTAAATACATACCATATAAACCTAGCATAATAGCGAGAATATGTAATGTGGAATCAGGGTGATCTGGTAATGGGGTCTGATGAACAAGGGGCAATGCAAGCGCCCATGCCCATGATTCACTAGGGGGATGGGGAAGAAAGGATGAGTGTGGTTCATGTGAATGTGGACGCCTTGTACATGGGTTTCCCATTCATGGTTACTCCATATCGAATTGTCCTCGCATAGACTTGTCCAGTTGAGTCACCGAGGACTTACGCAAATAGGGCGAGAAAGAGGCCGCGTGCCCGCCAGGGCCGAGAATGCCGTTGTGCCCTACGATACCGTTGACGCAGAGATCGATACCGATGGATGCCCGGAGTTGAGGGCCGGGAATCGTCATGGAGAGGGACATTGGACAGATCGTCCATGTCGTCGTCACTATCACCCTCTTCTTCATCCTCCTCTTCCCGGATGACACGTCCTCTCACCATGCCCTGTCGACCACGGGCTGGACGACGAGACGTGGGAAAAAAGGCCGAATTACTAGTCAAGGCCCTGTGGGATCCAGTGGAGGAGGTGGAGGAGCCCGAGGAAAAGAGACTGGTTGGCAGGCCCATAATCCTAGCAGTATGTGAATGAGTGAGTGGGGAGAGTGTGGTACAGTATGGGGCAATGAGAGTTGGGTTGGGTTGGGTTGGGTTGGGTTGGGGAGGGGAGGGGGGTAAG
>KZ987860.1:0-17204 GCA_003614145.1 Piptocephalis cylindrospora
CCTTTTTCCTCACTACTCTAAATACTTTCGCAAATCCGTCCCTGGGATCCTTGTACCTCTAGCATACGCTTTTAAGTGAGCAGACGTAGGTTCAATCCCTTATCTTGCGTCACTCCCATTTGTCTTGCCCTATCTTCTCAGCCTGGTAAGACTGAGAGCTATGATTCCAGTACCGTTCGGCATAGCGTATTGTATTATGTGCTGTTTCCTACGTTGATACTACGACAATTTGCGTGATATAAAGCGTATGTCTAAAAAACATTTAGTGAGATAAATGCCCCTTTTTTTCTCTCTCATCTCCCAGGCTTGGCGGAGGCTCAGTACCTTCATGGGGTCATCTACGTGATGTGCCAGTCGGCACATGATGTTACCATCCTGCAACACAACCCAATCCCGCAGAAGGGGGACGATTGCTTTCTTATTGCCCCTTTACTTACGCCTCAGCAAGGCATGCTTCCCGTAGCCTAGCCGTCTAATCTTCTTCCTTTGGGCTGCGAAGATCTAGGCCCGACTCCGAGTGTGTTATCCCTCCCTTGCGCTAGATCAAGTTCAAGAACCCCAATGGCACCATTTCCATTTCTGACTACCATCTTCCTTGTGGATTCCGTGGTCATCTACCCCGGGAGGGGGTGCGCTAATGATTTTCTGTAGTGCCCATCCAAAAAACTACAGTACAGGGCAGACGTCGGGAATATTGTTTCTGGTACCATGTAGGCCGGCCGAGTGAGGCGGGCTGTGTTCGGATGCCTTTAGCGTCTACCCCACTGGGGAAAATAAAATAGTTTCAACATGGGCGATCAATTGGGTACGCTATAAGGAGCGAACTCAGTGGGATGGCTTAGGTATACGCCCATCCCACTTAAGGTGTGTAGAGTTTTGCTCACGTCAGGCCATCATGTGTAGTGATTGGGCTAAATCTCTCTGATCCTCTTGCCCAGACATTCGGTATACATTATCCCTATTGGCTGAATGGGCTAGAATGTCAGCTGACTGCCGTCCTACTGAGATGACGATGATGCGGAGTCATGCCAAGTCACCATTTGCCTATACCAAGTATGTGACCCCTTCCTCTCTCACACAGACCACACATCCTCACACAATAACGGGGCAAGGCCATCGCCTTCTTATATAAAAAGGCCGCACAGCAATAGCCCGTTCCTCCCACACGCCCCCCCTCTTTCTTATTCTCGTCAGCCCCCTTCTCCCTCTCGCCACACCTCTCCAAGCAACACTATGGCCTTGGCTGCCTTGAAACAGGCGATCCTGAGTTTCTCCCGGCCGAGGATCCGCCCTTCGACCCAAACCTTTCCCATCCCCCCAGGTCCGCCATCAGGGGCCTCAAGAGGCCATCCACTCCCGGAAAGACTTCAACATCTTCGTAAATCCTCATACGCTTACCTCAATCGACTGGTCAATGAAGCTTTTTGGACCCCCACCCACATCTCCGCTCTCCGAGCCATCCCGCCTTCCCGACCCCTTCATCACCACCATACATCTTCCTTTGGGCTTCGCCTAGGTCTACTTCCTGCCTATGCCCGTACTGCTCCTAGCGGCTACGGAAGATATCCTGGATCACTTCACGCTATAAGGGCCCAGGCCACTCGGGGCTTCCATGCTGCCCCGACTGTCCCTCCCCCTATGGCTGTTCGTGGATGGGCCGGAAATCCTCTGGCTGTTTTTGACCAGTTGGACTGGGAAAAATGGCAAGATCATGGCGCCAAGTCTTCCCGTTCTCATTCAAGCTCCTTTCATGGAAAGGGAAGAGTGACAGTGGAGCATCGGATCCCTCCTCTTGGTAACCATAAATCCTCTGCATCTAGCTGCCCTCTTTCCTTTGAGATATCCAGTACTTTTAGGACTGAGGACGAGTCTTCCTCCATGGCCGCTTCCGACTTTATGTCCTCGATCTCTGGTGAGATTGATGAAGAAGATCGGGCGATCGCTGTGGTAGTAGATATGCCTTCTACCAATCTTCCTGGTACCATGATAACCTCCCCCGAGGAATTACGTCTCTCTTTGGAGCGGCAACAGCGCCATGCCTCTGACCTAGCAATGATGCTAGATGCAGTTTCTACGACTGCACAGCAGGGCATATCCATTCAAATCATCCCTGGAGGACAGGGAATTCGCATCTCCTTTGACTCCCTCTTTTGGTCAGTTGATGCTGTTGAGTCATGGATGAGGATCCATAGTCCCCGAGATGTCCATGTCCGTTTGATCCTCCCTCTTTCCCTTGTCAATTTGGATGATAAGCCGGCTCACCAATCTAAGGAGAAAATGGTGTCTTCTACTGAACCGATTTCAAAGGTGCCTCCTCCTTCCTCTTCCTCCCACTCCCCCTCCTCTTCTTGGGACAAGATTACTGATTACGGCCAGACTCAGGAGCCAATCCCCCATCCCTTGGAAGTGCCCAGTGAGCCCGAAGAGGTTCAGCAATTTCGGCAGGAAAGGATCCAGACCTTCCTTGATTCACTCGTCCTCCACCAGCAAACTTACAATTCCTTGCCCCCAGAGTAGCTTCCACTCTCTGAATGAAGAGGACCATACTCTTCTGCTCTTCTGGTCTTGCTGCATTACCGCGTGCGATGGAGAGAATGATATACCTTAGGTTCCGATTTCAATTCAATTTATCCCAACTTTTCTCCACCCGAGCCTGATCGACCGTTTGAGAATTGGATGCATGTATTGAAAGTATAAAAAGCTATGCTAGTTAACTCACATCATTACGTCAAATGTCAAAGGAGTAGATGGTTGATGATAGTGATGCGCTATGGAAGGGACTAGAAGTGTCAGGGTCTTTGGAGAGAATTACGAACAAAGGCAAGGCTGAAACCCTACCACCCCACTAGCGGAGCGGGAAGCACACTGTCATCAGACTGCACTGCAGCTTCAGGTGCCTACATAGTTGGGCGGAACTGTCCTCGTGTCACCCCCACATTCTCCAACATACCCTTCATCTTTCCTTCCTCACCCTTTCCCTTCCCAGTTCTCTCATTATGGTTCTTGATTACAGTAGATTTGACAACCTGGAGCTTTCGGACGATGAGGACATTGAGGTCCATCCTAACATTGACAAGGCTTCGTGGGTCCGATTTAAGCAGCAGGAGATCCATGCCGAACGCGCCAAGCGTCGTGAGCGTATCGAGGAAATTGCCGCTGATCTCCAGCTTTCCGAGGTCCTTCAGCCCCGTCTCTTGGGTCTGACCAAGGGAAAGGATTGGGTGAAGCCCACTACTCTTGCCAAGACCCTGGAGAACCTCAAGACTCAAGGAGAAGCCGAGGGAGCTGAAAAGCAGGAGGGTGGGACCGTGTCCTACGACTCTATGCTCGCCAACCTCCTTGCCCAGATACAGACAGAGATGACCAAGGTCACCGATGACCCTTCTACCCTTGAGGACTCCTGGGTGGCGGATCGGATTTTGGCTGCGGCCAAAGCCATGGAGGAAAAGACAGAAAAGGAGAAGACGGAACGGGAGGAGCTCATCAAGGCCTCCAACGCCAAAATGACCTCGGAGAACATGTTTAAGGAAAAGTCCAGCCGCACCATTATTAACAAGCCCTCCTCAGAGGACAAGGACCAGGATACTGAGGAGGATTGGGGTGCCGAGGAGAACAAGGATAGGGGACCCAGCTCTGGTTCTGGCCCAGCCACCACCACCACCAAACAGACTTCTGTAGAAGTGTTGAATTCTCCAAGTACCCAAAAGGTAGTTCACTGTTTGTTCTTTTGCTTTTCTTTACTTTCACGCACACTCACTCTATATCCCATACACATCTTGTAGGTCAACATTGATCCCTCGCAGCCCATCTCCGTCCAATTCTCCCACCTCACTCAGCTCGAAGAATCCTGGAAGATGCTCAAAAAGTATCCAGAGCTCTTCAAGGACGAGACTCCCTGGGAGGAGGTCATGGCCTTGGCCTTTGAGGCCAGTACGGAAAAGAATTATCCCAGGATGGAGAATTGCATCCGTCAAGGCAAGATCCTCGAATATGTCCGGGAACTTGGGCCCAGTCGTTTGGACCTTTTCTTCCAACGCATGCTCGGGACCGGTGACATGGCCAGACGCACCTACTTTGACGACGTGGCTCGTACCATTGCCCATGTCCGGAAGCGAGGTGCGGTTCTCCGAGAGGAAAAGGTCGCCCAGGATGCTAAACGTGCCCAACTTGCCGAGGAAGACCAGGATGCTCCCTTGGAGATGCAGGTCCCCGAAGATGCCACCGAAGAGGACATAAGACGTGCTGAGGCCTTTGATACCTTCCCTCCCCGTTTCCAGCGCGCCCTCCTCAGTGGGGATCTTGAGAAGGTCAACGAGGCTCTTTCCCACATTCCCCCCGAGGAGCAGCAAACCATTCTGGATCTGTGTGGCTCCGTGGGTTTTTTGGATATTGAGGGCACGGTCGATGAAGAGGATAAGGAAAAGGGCACGGAGCCCTCGAATGATCTTGCGGAAACCTTGGACTAGTAGTGATGAAGAAGAAGGGGCAAGGGAAAGATAATAATAAAGTGCATCTTCATTGGTGATCAACTGTATGCGATCTAGTATAAACGATACTTTACTATGGTCTTGGGCCTACTACTTGGCTATCCCTCTACCTCAGAGCCCACAGTGAAAAAGAGCTGAGAATTCTCCCAGGCAATGTTCATGGTCTCCTGCGTGCTCCAGCCTCGGATTTCAGCGACCTGCTCAACGACTCGATGCATGGCATCGTCCACTCCATCCGTGGAGTGAAGATCCGACTCAAGGAGAAGGCGGTCACGCGGAACCATTTCGATCCATCGAGCAGCCTTGGGCGAACGCAAACTCACGACACAGGAAATGCTCCAGTAAAGTCGGGGCCCGCAAGGGAGTTTCAAGAGGGCCCGAAGTGTCTCAGAGGATAGGGAGAAAGAGTGAAGCATGATTCGTGGGGGGAGTCGGGAAGGTCCACGATCCCGAAGCAAACGCATGAGCTCCTCGGATGCCCGAACACAATGAAGGGAGATGGGTCGGTCATATTCCACGGCCAGATCCAGCTGGGTGTGGAGGAGGGCCAACTGAGGGGACATGGCATAGACCTGCCCCGTCTCCGGGTCCTTGGCCACCTTATCCATCCCAATCTCTCCAACAATGGCCTTTGGATGGTCTTCCAAGTACGCTCGCAGCTCCTTTTCCCACCCCAGGCCCTCCTTCCCCTCGGACGCGGTTGAAAAGGCGTACAAGTGGGCGTACCACGGGTGGATCCCAAAGGCTGAGCATACTCGGTCCGGATGAGCCTGGGCTTGACAGGCCACCACTGACCAATCCTCAGGACGTGTCCCCATCAGGGCTAGCCTTTGTGTTGTCAGGTCTTTCAAGGCACACAGCTTCTCTGGGGCATCATGAATATGGCAATGGACATCAAAGTACTTTTCAGTTATTGACATGATGGCTTTGAGCGGAGAAGAAAGATGTGTGGATCAAGTGAATTGGACGGACGAGCTGTACTCAACTCTTCTTCCCGCCTTCCTTACCTTCACATCTCTCCTCACCAACATGACTCAGCCAAGGCCCCTGAGCCAAAGACCCTGGGATACCCTGCATGCAGCTTTTATCCTTTTCCACATTCCCCCGGTTATTCTAGTGGACTGCCAGGCCATCCTTCCAGCCTGGGTGTTCCCACAGTTTGCCCGGGACATCCTAGCCTTCTACCTTCGCACCTTCCGGGACCCAAGCATGACCCCACCGGTCCGGCCATGGATGGCAAGTTTTGTCGCGGCTGAATTGGTCCTTCAGCTCCCTTTTTTTGTCTGGGGTCTTAGGGCATTATGGAGGGACGATGCCCGGTTTCGCCCTGTGAGTATCGCGTACGGTGCTCACGCCGCTACCACCGTCTGGGCCATTCTTTGGGAGCTGGGATCCCATCTCCTCCTGCCCACCCCAATATCTCCTTCCTCCACTCAAATCGTCTCCCTTCTCCTTCTCCACATTCCCTTTTTCCTTATCCCAGCTACCATGGTGGTCCGGGGCATTTCCTTGTTGAATGGGTTAAGGAAGGAAAAGTCCGAGTAGATTATCTCTTGGATGAGGAAGGGAATGAGCAGAGGGCATAATGGCTTAATATTATTGTCAATTGAAGGAATTGGAGAGGAGTAATCAACTAGAATGAGCTTTTTCTATCGCATAGTCATACCGGAGCTACCTTTCGCTTATGGTATGAAGACACGACATGCAAGATAGTATGCAGCGATCGATCAAGTGTTCAATCGACCTCGTCCTAAAGTCACTCTGGTGATCGGTAATGCAATGGTTGATCACTACAGTGTATCGCAAAAATAAGCCGATATTTATACGACCATGGACCCTTTTCTTCATCACTCTTCTTCTGGGAAACCATTGTTGGGGTTTAACTATTTATTACGTTTGGTATGTCAGTACCAAACCACGGGATGACCACTGGAACCAAACCACAAGAAGAAACGAGAGGGGACAAAAAGGAAGAGGGAAAGAAGAAGGATGAAAAGACGGGATGGTCCCAGCATGCTTCATCTTCCTGCTCTTTCCTATCTCCCGTGCTCGTTCTTTTAGAATCCTCCTTACCCACCTATACACGCCCACGCCCACACACACACCCCCTCTCCCATCCTCTATATGAGGTATGAGAAGGTCATCTCATCAGGATGACCTTTCCATCCCTACATCTGTGACGTTTTGATCTACTTTATGGAGAATATAATTGCTTTTAGGCCAATTAGGTTAAAATTTAAAATATATCCTTGGTACATTTGACCTCAATTCCAGACTCTAGATACCCATAGCACGAGGTACCAAAGGTGATTACATCCAGCTCATACCCAGCGAGGCATGCCATGAGCCTTGCAAGGTCGCAACCGCCTAGTATCGTTCCAAGATTCGTTCATCATAGTAAGGGTCTCATAGCTGGCTCTACGGAAAGCCTGGCACATGCGCGGCTTTACCGTTGTCTCCTTGTAAGAGCACGCCCGCTCACATCTTACAGTCCTCTTTGCCCTCCATAGCACCTCGTTGAACCGCCACTGCGTTGATATTCCAGTCTATGCATTATTGAGGTTTCATTCCTTTCATGCAATAACCGTTTTCAACCACTTTAGTACGCATCACCGTGTCATTACTTCTGGTGCTTCAACATCAATCAAACTATGCTTAGCATTTCTAAAGTCTCTCATTATAAAATTACTCTCGGTAATCCTGGCTCAGCCTAGGTTAAAGTCGTCTTGTTTTGGTACTTGTTCTGGTTGAGGTCAGGTTCATCAGCCAATGTCTCTCCCCCCAAATCCCCTTACTGCTCCGACACCCCTAGATCTGAGTTCATGAGGTGGTGAATGAGTGGGAACAGACTCATCTCTCACTTAAACCCACCATACCATCCCACCCCGCCCTCTTCTGTCTTCTTCCCAGATTCCTCCTGTCATCCTACATTCTCATCCGCCTCCCTCGCCACCCTCTCCCGCTTCTCCTCTCCCTTTTCTTCCCCTCCCCTGTCTCTCCCTACCACCATGTCCGACTTTCCTGACTTTTCCTCCAACTCCCCAAAGGACACTCGGAGCCTCGCGGACGATCCCGAAGCCGATTTCCTTGCTCGGGAGCGAGCTGCTTTGGGTACGGATGCAGATTTTATCACAGGTCAGGATACAGCCCTTCCTGCCTCTGGTAGCGGGTCATCCCCTGTAGGTGACGACTTTTCAGGCTTTGAGGCCGCTGCCACTTCCCCCCGCGGAGATGGTGATGAGGATGTGGCCAAATTTGAGCATGAATTTCCCGATGTAGATGTGGCTGCTCCGGTAAGAAGGAGGCGCGAAGGCAGTACCTTCATCGGCGGGGCCTTAACCTTTTGTTTGCTCCATCTCACATCCCCGTAACTAGTCAACCGTCTCGGCCTACAGTGGAAGTATTGCCGATAACCCTGGGGCTGGGGCTGAAACCGTAGAGAAGTTTGGGTCTGCGCCCACTGAATCCCCATTCATCAGGTAGGCTGATTGCGTATGTGGGCTTACACCTCTTGTCCATTAGTTCATCCATTCTAATAACCACCCTTCTTAATAATAACAATAATAATGACAATGCTATTATTGCTACTATCTCCCATCCCCTTCATCAGAGAATGGAGGGAGAAGCAGGCTTCGGTAATCGCCGAGAGGGAGGCCAAGGCGGCCGAGGCCAAGGCCCACACGCAAGAATCAGCTAGGAAGGCTCTGGATCGCTTCTACGAAGATTACAATGCGAAGAAGGCCAAGAACATTGAGAGAAACCGGGAACGTCAGGAGGAAGAGGGGCACGAGTATGAGTCGGGAAACCTCTGGGAGCGCGTCTGCCAGCTTTCTGGGATTGGCGAACGTGGCGAGTCCAAGGTTGAGTCTGGTTCGGTTCGTCCAGCCCAAGGAGTGCGCGATAAGGCGAGAATGCGTCAGGTTCTTCTGGATCTTCGTCGGGATCCCCGTGCTCCTGGTCTTGTCAAGAGCGAGTGAACGAGGAACAAAGAAGATATGAAATGAGGTACGGATGAAGAAGTGTGTTTTTTGGTATTGCCTTGGAAAATACATTGAAAAGGGTTGAACGATATCAAAAAAGGGAAAAAAGTGCCTAGCTTTTGTCGCTGAGATAGAGCCTGGAGGCAGACACAGAGTACCTGACGACGAAAAGTACCCATGGTTCACTAAAATATATGGCGAACAGGTAGGAATGTCGTCAGATCGAGAAGAGCCCAGGATCCTCTCAAGGTTGAATAGGAGAGATGGCTTGTCGTTTCCTATCTTGGGCCAAGCGTCGGATAATCCCTTGATGAACCCTTCGTCTTTCCTGCCCATTCATCTCCTCATAAGCTCTCTTCTCCCCGGATTCTCGGAGAGTTTTACCACTCTCGTTAGTATCTTGTTCTTCTACATTGGCATCATTGGGACTTGGGGTAAAGAGGTTTACAGTGGGATTGACAGGTAGGCCCATCTGCTGAAGCTGATCGTGCGCCACATCAAGCGCCCTCGCCAGGTGGCCTTGGGCTCCCGGAATGGTCTGAAATATGGAGCGCAGAATGAATAGACGTAAGATGAATGGAGTGTCGCATGTTTTCCCCATAGCCTAGTATACCTTTTTCAGTCGATTGACCGCCTGAAGAGTCTCCTGATACTCGTGAAGAAGGGATGGGTCCACTGGCCTGGGAGAGGGATCGGCGGTGGGGGTGGCCGCCCGAGGAGGTCTTGAAGAAATTTGCTTCATCACACGATCCGTCTCTTTGGCCAAAGTTTTCTCCGTTAGATGGGATACTTTCCTCGGAACGCTCTTGCGCAGAGCGCACACCTGAAGCAGTAAAGCATCCACCTTGGCCTGCAATTCTGTAACTTGTACCTTGAGTTCTCCATCAAATGGTTCCACCTCCTCCTCAAGGAAGGCTTGTTGATAGGGCCGACCATTGATGTCAATGCTGCTTCCTGCCAGGGAGAATGTGTCCGATAACCACTGATTCCGTTAGGAAATATGTGAGTATGGGAAAGGGATGTTCAATCCCTCCATCCCCTCTTTCCCTACCTTCTCCACCAACTGTCGCACTTGCTCTCTTTTGGCGCTATTTGACAGTGATTTGGCCTGGGGAGAGGACCAAAGGGAGGTCTCCAAGGCTTGCATCAGCTCCCGACGAAGATAGTGGATATCGGCCTTGGAATCCACCTGGACACGTGGTAAATCTTCCGACATGGGTGCTTTGGTAGAGAGGATGCGTAGAACAGATGGAGCAACTAGAGTGAAAGGCAATGAAAGATCGTGGATGGGGAAGGAGGACGAAAGATGGAGGATGGTTTAAGGTTTCCATTGTTGACATGTCCGCCCACGGCTGGTGTTAGTGTTAAATTACCCAATTTCGCCCAATTTTGGCTCCATTAACTCATTCGCTCAAACTCCGTGCGGCTCATTTCCTTTGAATCTTACCCCCAGTGCAGATCTAGTGCTAAGCACGAGTGAGCTTTTCCCTGGGCCTGGTGAACGGCGACAGGCTATGAGATGAAGGACGACGTGTATCTCTCCTGGTCCTTTCGATCTTGAACCCTTTCGTTTTCCTCCACATTCTCCTCGGCCATGTCACACCCACCGCAGCCTTACTCTGGTCACGGAGCTGGTCCACCCGGTACTTCCTCGACCGCCACTCCTCCTTATTTTGCCCCTCCTGGGATGTCCGCAGCAGGGCCTCCACAACAGCAGCAGCCACAGCAACAACATTTCGCTCCACCTGCCGGATTTGTTCCACAGAACCCGCCCATGGGCTCCCAACAACACGGCTCCTCTACCGAGCAGGATGAGCCCTCCAGGGTAGCGGGTGGTCAGGGCCCTCCTGGTCCGGAGGGTCGGCCAAGACAACCACGGAGTCTGATGAAGCGGCGGACCATTGACTATAATAACCACATTATTCGATGGCTAGAGGTCCGGGCTCAATGGCGCGGCAATCGACGAAGACGTCTTCATATCCGGCCTCAGCCTGACCACATCATTAACGTACGTTGCAGGGTCTGAAAGGAGGTGGAGACTCGTTTATGTAGGAGGGATGATCCTCCTTTCGATCCTAACACAACCTCTAATTCTCATTTAGTACATCACGCCAGCTCATCTTCTCGATCTTCCCATCTCCTCTATCTCCTTGCGCTTTGTTCACACCTCCCTAAATAAAGTCCGATGTCCCATCAACACCGTCAGATGGACTCCGGATGGCCGTCGTCTCATCACCGGGTCTACTTCAGGAGAGTTTACTCTGTGGAATGGTCTAACCTTCAATTTTGAGACCATCCTTCAAGCCCATGACCAGGCTGTCCGGGCTATGGAATGGACTCACAATGATACCTGGATGCTCACTGGGGACCAAGGAGGCATTGTCAAGTATTGGCAGTCCAATATGAACAATCTCAAGGAGATCCGTGCTCATCGAGAACCGGTCCGCGATCTTGCGTAAGTGCTCTGAAAGAAAGGAAAATGATGAGGGGCTCTATCAAAAACTCATTACTCCACCCTTCTCGTAGATTTTGCCCGACGGACACCAAGTTCGTCACGGCCAGTGACGATTCCACCCTAAAGATCTGGTCATTTAATGATGGTACTGAAGAAAGAGTCTTGACGGGACATGGGTGGGATGTCAAGTGCGTGGATTGGCATCCTTACAAATGTCTCGTGGCCTCGGGTGGCAAAGACAGTTTGATCAAGCTATGGGATCCAAAAGTGGGAAAGGCTATTACAACCATGTAAGTGGTCTTGGAAGTGACCCATTATGTATCAAGTACTCATCCGACCATCTGCCCTATATAGCCATGGGCACAAGGGAACTGTTCAAGCCATAGAGTGGAACAAGAATGGGCATTGGTTTGTTACGGCATCCAGAGATCAACTGACCAAGGTATATGATATTCGGATGATGCGGGAGCTACAGGCCTTCCGAGGACACAAGAAGGAGGTGTGCTGTAAGTGACTTCCCCCCCCCTAGAATGAAGCGTGGTGGGGAAAAGAAGATAATCACACCTACCTTTTCCCTCCCACCTCCATAGCTGCAAGATGGCACCCCGTTCATGAAAGCCTCTTGGTCTCAGGGGGAAGTGATGGATCCCTCCTTCACTGGCAGGTGGGGGAAAAGGAGGCCATTGGAGGCCTTGAGACAGCGCATGACTCTAATATCTGGTCCCTGGATTGGCATCCCATGGGTCACATCCTTGTGAGTGGAAGTAACGATTATGCCACTCGGTTCTGGACCCGTGAACGACCTGTGGAGGAAGAGGCTGCTGAAGGCCTAATTATTGGAGCATCATCTGCCTCCTCCAAGGTACCTTCGGCTCCCAGCGACGCTCATCTTACCTCAGCCTGGGAAATGGAAGATGATGGTAAATCGAGAGGGAGGGGATCTTAGTATATGGGTAAAAGAACTTTCTGGTCAATGCGCCAAAAGCCACTAACATATATCTTTTATTGATGTAGATACTGCCCTTCCTGGGCTTTCTCTCCTCAAGGATTTACCTATGCCGGATCAATCCGTGGAGGTGTCCACTCCTTCTTCCTCAAACGCCCCTCCTGTGTCTATGGGCGCACCCATGGAGAGTACAAATGGACCTCCACCACTTAGGTATGGTCGAGGACAGCCTCTTTCTCACCCCCCACCCCAGATGCAGCCATCCCATGGGCCTCCAGGCATGAGCCCCCCTCCCGGTATGGGTCCCCCCCCGAGCATGAGTTCCCCCCCAGGCATGGGCCCCCCCCCCCAGGCATGGATGCCCCTCCAGGTACGGTCCTCCCCTTAGGCATACCCCATCCTTCCCATGCTCCCCCAGGCATGGCTTATGCTCCGCCAGCCTGGCAATCTAGTCCTTGGGGAGGCCCTTCGCAACCCCACGACCCTCATCATCAGGGTATGGGGCCTCCACAGTACGGAGGGGCCCCAGGCATGCCCATGGATCAATCTCAAGGTGGAGGTCAAATCTACGGCACAGGCCAGATCCCGTACTCTGCACCTCCGGGGGTCGGTCGTGGAAGGGGATCTATGGGTGGGATGAACGGTCCTGGTCCTGGTCGAGGATGGGGTAGAGGTCAGGGTCCATACCAGGGAAACTGATGTTAATCATCATCGCGTGGATTTTTACCATTAAATGCACTCTATATCTCACTTTTTTTTAATGGAAAAGCATTGGGAGTTGTAATAGAGAGGAAAATGCTTTAGATCAAGCCTTCTTCCCATTAGAGGTCTCATGACTTCATTCGCACCATATCTCCAACATGGTAGACGTGAAATTCAAGTGTATACTTTTAGCCCATAATTCATACCCCATAACCCATAGTCTGTAAGACAAAGAGGATCCCGAGCCATAGCATCCCCCATGCACATCACTTTCCCGTTATGCTCAGTAGAGTGTCAAGGCCGCAAGATGCCCATTGCGCATCACCTCAAAAATCATCCCATCATAACCACGGAGATAGGTAGGACCAGAGGGGTCCACCTCTCCCGGACGATTCAGAATCACTTCTCTTCCCACAGACTTTCCCAGGATATCCTCCACCTGACTCCACTACATCATTGTGATGATTAAGAGAAGGTAAGGATTGGATTTAGAAAAAGTGGGATGAGGATGGCATAGCCTTACCTTGGAGTCCACGCTGAGTTCCTTGGGGCTAGAGCTATTCTTCGATTTGGCTGCCCCACCCCCTTTTCCCTTTTCACTCACTTGAAGGCTCCAGGGACATTTGACATATCGATCAAACTCCGAGTGTCCCGGAAAGTTTCCGTGGACAATGGCCTTTTTACACAAATGGGTATGGCCATCGATTAACAGGTCCAGTCCGAGGGAAAAGTAATTGTAAAAGTAATCCTTGACCTGCCCCTCTTCCTGGGAAGATTCTTCTTCGGTGGATGAACCTGAGGATGACCCATTTCCTGAAATTCCCATACCATTTTCAGAGGACGCCCCTGCCTCTGGACCTAAATGATGAATTCTCATCTTATCCTCCTGTTTGGTCCACACACCCTCAGGCTGACCCAATTCTGTGATGAGATCCTGAGCGTACGTTTCCCCAAATCTGATGGGCCATGCCTTCCCCTTGGCGCTACGCAACAGATCAAGCCCTACCCCTTTCTATTACCCCATAAAAAAAGAAGAGTCAATTATGATTATAATGAGGATGCGCCAGGATAATCTTTCAGCTTTTATCATTCTTACCAGTAAGATCACCGAACAACAATCCTTTTGGGCCATCGGAGTCAGAGGAGCGTAAAGATATGGAGTTATAATGGAAGCTGTAGAGGAGGACCAGGCCGATGCAGGCAACGGGGAGTAGATGTGGAACTTGGAGCATACTGGGGTTGTTCCATCTGGAAACTCCATGGGTACCGCTACAGATAATGATCATCACGAATGATACGGGGAGAAGGACCAACGAAAGTGGGGTGAGCGATAAAGGCAGGGATTTGGGTGAGAACGCCTGAGTTCTTTACCCCCACTCCACACGAACGCCATACCTCCGGGCTGTGTATACTGTTCGGCATGTTGCTGTGGAATGGGGAATGTAAATGTAATACCCTAGTCGGTTGGAAAGTTGGGAATATGAGCAAATGAGCTGTGGAAGGCCAAGCATATAAAGGAGTCTTTCATCTCCATACCGGATAGTGCAATTCATAGGAGAGGGCATCGGGGTCAAAGGATCCTGGGAAGGTAGGCCTATCGTGCGGGACATCCATGTAAGTTTCTTGTGGGCCTTTGAAACCACCTTTACTTTATACATACCCAAAGAGCTTGTAGATAAGAACAAATGTAGGGACCACCTTATCATTCCGAAGGTAGGCCTCATCATAAGTTAGGATCAATTGCTCAAAGTCACACACCTCAATCGTGCGCAGTCTTTGGGCCTTTGGATCAAAGAGAAGAACAATACCAATCTCCCGGACCTCAACGCGAATGTCCTCATCCAAAGGTGAGGTATCATCGTAAGTTAGGGTCATAGTGGGCATCTGCGCAGGTGACGTTTCGATTAGGGCAATGACGTGGTTGAGAGAGGCCCCTATCAGTATATCGATTCAAGGATGAAATGGCCATTAGTCATCCCGGTCGTTCTCATAGAAAGCGAATTGGAACTTGACGGGGCTCTCTCTTACCTAAGGCGAAGGGCCCAAGTGCCTTTCCGGGTGAGATGGCCAAGCGGACTGGCTCATCTTGCCTAACTTTACCGCTGGTCATTTATCTGGGGAAAGGAGAGAGGACGGGGTGTAAATGAGGAGGATGTGACAAGAACAAAAAGAGGATGATGTTTGAGAGGAAGAAGAAGGAGAAGGAAGAAGGGTGAGCGAGTCAAGAGACCCTTTCTGGCCAAGGCTTGCTTGCGTGAAGCTCTGTCACTCATCCCCAGTCACTTTGTCTTCCCCCCCTATCACACACATACTACTGCGCAACATCATGACACTTCCGCCCTCAGCACACCTAAAAGCCCCGCCCCCAATCCCACGGGCGTTTACAATCCTTTGTCCAATGATATTTTCTAAAAATCCCTGGTCATGTGATCTCTTAACCTCATACTTTCCTTGACGATTTTACTAGGAAAATTTGCTCTGCTCACGTCAGGCGGAATAGGTTGGATCAAGGGAAGAAGGATGCGCCGTTGGAAACATCGCCTGCTAGCAGCAACATTGATCCATGGAGCGCTGATCAATAGGCAAGGTGTTGGGTGGGTATATCTTTGCTCTGGGTGCATTCTTTGTTTTATCCCGCTCTTTCAGTCCTACCTTGAAACGCCATTCTCTAAGGCTATATTTCTTGGTATTTCCCATCCAGCCCCCTCTGATTGGGCCGACAGACAAGTTGATCATTTTAATTGTAGTATTAAGCTTCGGATTTCCCTAGAGGATGGGTTTTTCGAACATGTGCAGCCTTTTGATCATCGACATCGCCCATTGATCACCGGCCGCCACCACTAATGATTTTCCGCATCCTTTCACCCATGCAATAGTGGAAACATTGAGACCATAGATTATTTGAAATAGATTCAATTGATAAAATAGTAACTTTTATACAACGAGATAGATGCGGCTGTAGTCCTTACGTCGAGCCCTCACAGATTCCAACCTCATGTCGCTAATACTCCTCTCCCTTTCCATTATCATTGTCCCCATAAGAGGTATAGCTTTATAATAGGAAACAGTGTGCTATTGAATAAGCTTCGATCCTACTCATAGTTGAAACTCTGTGGTTCTATTGAATACATCGTTAGGGTGGAGACATCAAAGGTCGCAACGCCCACCTGTTACCCGCTAGAGTGAAGCCTAGGCTCGACCTGGATTGACCCTCCGGACCATTCTACCCCCCTTGTGCTCCCTACCTGCCTCTTTCCCTCGCGCCTCAGCGTGGCAGACTCGTCTGGGTTGCACACCTCGCCCATCCCATCAACTCCCCAGGCGGAGTTCAATTTCCCCCGCCCTCCAAGTTGCCTTCTCCAGCCTCACTTGCCTCTTCCCAGATCACTATAGGTCTCATTCTTTCCTTTCCCTCCCTTCATCCTTCTTCCCCCCTTCCCCCCTTCCCCCTACCTTCCCCAGCTTCACCCACTGTACGTGTGTGCGTGCACAAGGCTCCCTATTCTCAAACCGCCCAATTTCTTCCGCCCCCACCCTCGCTCCTTGTTCTCTACCCTTTATACACTCTTCCGACCTGTCAAGCAGGTCCTTGTTTCCACGGCCTGCATACCGTCTCCAGTTTAATCATCCTCATCCCGCCAGCCCCCCACCACGGGATCCCATCTGATTCAATCTATTACTCCCGAGTTCACCTAGTGCCTCCTCGAGGAAGTAATCCTCCCATTCACCCTTCCCTCCATATCCAGTGCTTTCAAGAGTCGGGATGACCGTGGATCGACCACCCTTCTCCCTCACCATCTCCTCCTTTGACTCACCCTCTCCTTCGGTCAAGCCACCGGAATCGAGCACTTCCTTGGGACTTCCTGTTGCCACTCCCCTATCGCCCTTCTTCCTCTCCTCCTCAGATCTGAAAACCAAATACTCGGCCCCAAAAAGACAGCTTCTCTCCTTTCCTACCAAGCCTCCTGGGCCCGCAAATCGTCGTCCTCCCCATTTCCCTCCCAACCCCATTCCAAATTCCATCTGGCGCCTCGCTCCAGGCACCCCGCCCAACTCTTCCAGATCCCGTGCGGCCCCTGCCTCCAAGAAGGCCGAGACTCCCATGACAAAGCCCAGGTCCAATACTCAGGTTACCAACATCACCTACATTTCCTCCGCAAAGCCCAAGGTTGACCCCTATCCATTTCCTCCGCTTACTCGGTCGCCCACGACTCCCGAGGAGGTCGCCGACCTACGTACCTTCATCCATAAGCTTCTGGGGAAGAACCAGCCCCCTCCCTCCACCAGACATGTTCAGTTGCCCGGTGAGGAGAAAGGGCGGAAGTCTTCTAATACCACGACCCAACTTAACTTTCCCCGGAAGGAAAGTATGGGTCCCGGGGTGCGGAAAGGTTCGCTGGCCGCTGTTCCTGGACACCAGGGCCCTCCACCTCTGGCTCCATCCTCGGATGCCACTTCCAAAAGACCTATGGAGCGTCAGCGAACCGTCAGCATGTCGGCAACCAGCAAAGATCTCAAGGTCCATGCCAATAGTAAGTCTCCTTCTCCTCATCCCCGTTCTTGAGGTGAATTAGGGATGAGGGGAGGTTCTGCACAGAATTCTACTCATTCGTCCCATCCTTCATTCTCAGTTG
>KZ987861.1:0-17153 GCA_003614145.1 Piptocephalis cylindrospora
CATCCACATCTAGGAGTTGCCACGGGCGCCTCATTAAAAGAGACTTCCCTCGAGACCTTTACCCGCATCATGCGCATCAATGCTGAGAGCGTCTTCCTTGCTCTTAAGCACGCTGGAGCCCGCATGGCCGAGGGAGGAGGCGGGTCTATCATCCTGACGGCCTCGGTGGCCGGAGTTCGATCAGGAGCCGGATCCGTGGAGTATAGTGCATCCAAGGCTGCGGTGGTGAGCATGGCCCAGACCGGGTCCGCCCAGCTGGCCGGAACGAATGTTCGGGTGAATGCCATCTGCCCTGGTCTCATTGAGACCAACATGACCAAGCCTCTCTTTGACGGGGCTCGTCAGAGGAAGAACCTGGACAAGGTGGGTCAGCTCAATCCCATGATGAGGTATGGGCACTCCAAGGAGATTGCCTCAGTGGCCCTTTTCCTCGCTAGTGGCATGTCCAGCTATGTGAATGGTCAGTCCATTTGTGTCGACGGTGGTCTTAGCGCTTCCCATCCTGTGATCCCTGGAAAATTCTTTTAGTGAGGGTTGGATGCATGGATGGATGCATAAAAGCATTATACCCATAACATATATTGGGGGAGGGGGGATCGAGGGACTGTGCGATGGATAGGGTCGTTATTCTCCATTCAGCGCGCGCCATCTTCGTTCCCCTAAACATCTGATTTAAATAAACAAAGATTAACACAGTGAAGATCGGCTCGGGAGAGGAGGGTTTATGGTCCAATGATATATATATCCGCCGTGGGTCTGCCCTTGCCATTTACCACCATCAAGCCAATACGAAACGACCCTTCCTGATGGGGAGGAGGAGGAGGATGGCGTATAAGCCATCACACCCGATATACTCTTCCACGCCCAGGTCAGACTTGGGGTTGGCTTCGTCTTAATCAAGAGGATCTAGGCGATGCACAAACACACAAACACACACACGCTCATCCCTGTCTCCCACAGCTAGATCCATGTCCGTTGATGCATATGCATGGGAAGAAGAGAGGCCTCATTCTACTGTCGGGTCTCGTTTTATCATTTCTCTACCAGGGCGAGGATCGGGTTGCAAGAAGAGCGAGGGGAAGGAGGAGACCCAGAGCAAAAGTGGAACCGTAGTGCTTAGGCACAGCACTGGAGGCCGCAGCCATGTACTGGGAGGAAGCGTCGCCTCCTACCATCTTACCCTGATGGGATACCATGTGAAGGGCGGGAGGAAGGGTGGTGGGGGTAGCTAGGGTGATCTGATGCTTGGATGAGGTGGGCACGGTTACCTGACCCTTTTGGATGACATTCGAATCTGGGATGGAATCGAGGGTGGCTGTGGGCCTACCTTCTTCATCCTCATCCTGACCTCCAGAGGTAATATCATTTCCGGTGAGATAGATTCCATCCATGGCCACGTACATGGGAAGGTCCTTTTTACCAGTGCAGGTAAGGGCCGAGACAAACCGAACCTTTTCCTGATGGAGAGAACGAACGATGTCGTTTTGGATGGTCTTGGTGATTGTGAGCCCGTCGGTCTGTCGGCTCACATGGCCAGGAGCCCGGGAAAACCCATGGTCCAGGGGACTGAGGGAGTTTAGGGCGCCGACCATGCCATCGACAATCTTCTTGGGTGAGTCCTTGGACCCTTCGTAGAACCAATCCAGGGTATCAACGTTCCAAAATACCATCGTGTATCCCATGGCTCCGAGGAGGGACTTGACCCGACGGTCCGCCTCCCCATATGGGGCCTGGACGTAGAGGGGGGAAACACCGATGAGGGCTTGGATGGCCTCCTCGGTAGCGCGGAACTCGGCGATGATCTGTTCGTTGGTCAGGGTGGGGAGGTGGGCATTGGACCAGCCCATGGAGCCAATCTGATGGCCCTGAGCATAGGCCTGCTTGATGAACTGACCGTACTGGGCTAGGTGGGAACCCTGGACAAAAAAGGTAGCGGTAGTGTTGGTGGACTGGAGTATGCGGAGGAGCTCGCCTGTCTTGGCGGTCGGGGCTTGCTGAAAAGTCAGGGCCCAATCCGACTTGGAGGAGCATCCATAGAGGTCATTGGCAGCGGGACAGGAACCACAGTGGTTGTAGCACAGATCACAGGCATCCTTGGAGGAGCAGTCAAAGTCCTTGCTGCAAGTACCAGATTTGGGAAGTCGCACCGAGTTATCGATATAGGGAATAGAATTGAGATCTACTGACATGAGCCAGGAATCTTGGATGGGGGGGGGTGGCGACAGAAGGGCTATCCGCCGCTAGCACCAGGGTAGGCCAGTGACTGAGCAGGAGGGTGGTGAGGAGGAAAAGGAGGAGGAGGGGAAGGGAGGGACGAACCGGTAGAAGGCTCTGAATGGGACCCTTCATGGTAGAAAGAGAGGTGTTCTACTTGCAGTTATTGTATCCACACGCCCAGCGTTTGGATAAGTAAGAGAGGGAGGAGGACGAGGAGTTGGTCTTCGCTGATCGTCTCTAGGTAGAGAAGAAAGAGGGAGAATGCCGAGAGGTACTGGTATGGATGTAAAGACCGAAGGGACAAGTGTGATGGAGATGCTTTGATGACGGTCACCTTTGGTCCAGACCAAGGACGGCGCTGTCAACACAAATGGACACTGGTGGGAAGTGGGTGGTGAGGGAGGGGTGTGGGGAACAAGGAACTGCAAAGGATGAGGTGAAGGAGGGTAAGAGAGGGAAAGAGGAAGAGAGGAAGAGAGGAAGAGGGAAGGGAGTGTAGGTGGTATGAGGGGTATGGGTTGTTTTAGGTTGTGGGTGACTGAGGCCGCTATAATGTAGCCTTGGGTTTTAGTGCTAGTGAATAGGGGTATGGATTTGACTAGGGCGGGCGGGAACCTCTGATCAGTGACAGCAGGGGGTGAAAAAGGGGGCGGAGACAGGGTAAAAGGGATGACTAGGGTGCTGTGTGCGGGAAAGAGAGGGGGGAGGGGTAGAGTGAGATGGGGCAGGATGGGTAGGGTAGGGTGGGGGGGGGGGGGGATAAAAGTTGAGCGGTGGACCTCAGCCTTGACTTTAAGCAGGGGGCATACAGTGAAGATGGATAGTAAGGGGAAAGGTGGGATAAACCATGAAGCGGAGTGTAGAAATTCATCTCAGTGATTGGGCCTCAGTGAATCGAGAGTCCGCAGCTCCAACTTGCATCTCCGCCCTGTCCTATTTCTGTCCTCATACACTTCATTGCCCTTTGTCCTCTGCACACACACTCAGCAGCATACTCACGCACCCCTTAAGGACCCACAGCGCCAGCCGTTGGTGGACGGGGGAGGGGGAATGAGGCGCTCACTAGCCAGCTACTAACATCACCGCCCCATCCCTTGACCAGTCAAGTCTTTTTCTCATTGTGCCAAGAGCGCCCATGTTGGGCTGGAGCCCAAGGCCAGAACAACATGAGTTGCTCGAGCGAGGGATGACAGAGCATCAGGATAGGAAGCGAGAGATGGGCTGGCATGGTGCCTCAAGAATGAAGGGACCACAGGGACGCAGATGATGACGAGGAGATATGCCTAGCTATGTTGGGAAGGTTCTGGGCCGACAGGGCAAGTCACTACTGGTGCATTCCGAACGATGGTGATTTTTAACAATAAAGTGCCCTGATCGGCATTGGACATGGGTTAGACGCTGACATGAGTAGAGTGGACACACACGCTATTGAAGCTGGTGATTGCTTATGGCCGGTCTTGGCATTCTTCTCACTGGGCCTTGCAATCCTCTTCATCCCTCCCCCTCTCCTCCACACTGTCTTATTACACTTTGACGTTTGGGAAATGAATCCTAGCCACCCGGTCAATCCAGAGCTGCTTGGAGCACTCGTGCAAGAATTAACGGGATCTGAGGTATGGTCTTCCTGGTGATTAGGATGAGAAGACATGTCGTTCTGGAGTATCCAGAGTGAAGCCCCTCCCCCCCTCCTTTCTCTCTCTCTCTCTCTCTCTCTCAATTCTACATGCCGTCCTCCTTATAGTCAGGACCCAAGAAGTCTTTCGGGTATCGACGGGCCAAGAAGTTGTTGGAGAACTCACCTCCATCCCCAACTCCGGATATTCATAGTATTGGCAAGGTCTTTTCAGGGTAAGGAGCAAGCACTTCTTTGTTGTTATTCTCAGCAAACACTCATCCATCATCTCTTGCAGATTGGCAAGTAAATTTCACATACATGGACAAACGACAAATGGCGAAGTGCTCAAGAGATGTTTGGATCAATGGATCCAACATGACTCTAGTGCCTATAAGGTAGAGCTCCCTGATGTGCCCCCTCTCTGTCCCTCCCCTCACTAAAATATATACTTGGGGGGTAGATGAGGACAGCACGGATAATGACCCTTCTTCTTGGTCTATCCTATCGACCCACGGCTTCGGGCCACCTGCCATCGGAGGACAGTCTTGTACTCCTGGGGATGAAGCAGGGCTCTGCCAGTGATGGCACAGACCTCCTCAAGTCTCCGACTCGGGATGCGATCGTGGAGGCCAGTGCCTCACTGGGTCAGCACTGGGAAATCCCGTCATTTTCCGATGGTGATGGAGATAGCTGTGACAGTGAGGGATGGACGGAGGAGGAAGAAGAGGAAGGGGATCGCATTAGACGGATTCACGAGGCTGTTGAAAAGGTAACTTTTTGTTTGATGAGTTCATGCTTGCGCAATGAAAGATGTGCCGGATGGACTAATCCACCCCCTGGATGGCCATGTGCGAGACAAACAGGCTGGAAAGAGGCGGCAGAAGGATGCCTTCCACGCACGACCCCGGAGAATAATACATCCTGCCACCAGGGACCAACCCCTGGATACAACCTACGAGGAAATCCTGGAGCGAAAAGCATATTGGAAGGACGGTATGCATTGCTTTTTTCAAGGTGAACTTTTCCCTTTTACTTATACACCCGATTGGATACCAAATAGCATTTACAGAAAGCGGCCCTTTGGCCCAATGCATCAAAGATAATGCTTTAAGAATATCTCAAATCTCACATCCTATTCTCCATGAACGATATGTGATTCGTGAGGTTTTCACCATGCTTCAAGGGCAATCCACCATGCTCTACTCTCTATCCGTGGACTTACAGGACTGGATGGTACGGCTTGTGTGGAGGAGGGGCAGCGAAGGCATCGATAGAATGACTAACGCGGCCATCCGACTTATGCATACAATTCATCTCTGGCGTGTTGTCTAGGTCGCGGACTCCCTTCCTCAGCATCCTATGCTAACCCCCAGCGCCTTTCGACATGTTTTGGAGACATTTCTCCCACTTGGTCGAGCTCTCTTTCAAATTCGGTTTTTCTGTACCAAGTAGGTAAAGGGCCAATGGTGCGTTCTATTTTGCTCTCTTCCAGCAAGATCATCTGATTCTTTGTCGTCCTTGTCGGGACGAGTAGAGCGCTTCAGGGTCCGCAAAAGGGCATGACAAGAGTTGTAGAACGCTTTTGTCTGGGGCTACAGGAGGAGATGGATCGATTTTCCTCTCTCCTGGGTATTCTGATACGGGAGACATGGAGCTCTCATGTTCCCGGCCCTGGTACGTGAGGATAGAATTCAGATACGTCTTTGCAATTAATCGCCCTCATCATTACTCTTTCTATAGACCTTCATCAGTGCACCTCACTTACCCATGTTGCCGAGAGCTTACGCCCCTACTCCCAGATATTCCCTCAGCTTGCCTCTTGCTTACCGTGTAAGAACCAAAATGGTCTTGCTGGATAATATCACCTTAGATTACCGTTTTACCTGGCTGATTCCCTACATCTCCACCTATTCCCCAGCTTCAGATGAGGAAAGACCCTTTCTCACCACCACAATCCTTCTCGATACCCTTCAAGCTAGAGCAGAGGTGGTTTGGATGGCCGATGCAGCCGGACAAATCACCCAGGTCTGGGGACGTCTCTTCTCCCAATGCTTCTCTGTCTACCTGGACATGGTGGAGCGATGGGTTACCGTTGGAGTCTTGGAGGATCCGTTTGAGGAGTTTTGTATTTATAGGTAAATCTTTCCTTGATTTCAAACACCAGGAAGGAGAGACTATCATCCAATCAGATCAGTCATGTCGACCTTCTCACCCTTCCGATAATCACGAGTAGGAATGATCGGGTTACCTTGCGATCCTCCCTTTTTTGGGAGCAGGGTATAAGTATCCGATATAAGAGTTCTGGGCAGAAGGGGAGGGGCTATGGCAGGGCTCGATCAGGAGAGGATGTGTGTGTCCCACGTCTGATCCTACCCCACTTTGGAGATATCCTTTACGCAGGCCGATGCGCCTACCTGATGCGTGAGCTGAGATTGGTGAGTATGCAGCTTTTGGTTCTTTTGATAAGACGAGTCTTTTCTTATGCCTATCTATCCCGGAAACCCATTTCAGGTCAAGCCCCTCTCCATGATCTGTCGGGGGTTTCGGATGAATCCTTTGAGGCATCCTATTGAGGAAGGAGACATCAAGTGTCCAGATAACCCATTTGAGATAAGGACCATGCCCTCTCGTTCCTTGGAAACTCTCTTGATCCCCCCATCACCTAAGCTTGAATCGATGCATTTTCCTGGAAGGAGTGAGTTATGGAAAGAGGATTCTATGATGGATGATTGTCCTAGTAAGTTGGCTCTTCCTCCTTTGCCCCAACCAATCACCTCTCCATCCCAAAGCCACCGTTTCATTCCCCCTTACCCACTTTCCCCTATATCCAGGCCTGACTCATCCTTGGGATCCTCCGTGTATTGTCATGCAGTCCAGGCTGGGGCAAGTGCTGCACCAGCACTACTTGGACATTGGCCAGGCCTTCTCTCGAGTTCTTCATCAGAGGTACGGTTTGTACCGGCATCTCAATTCCTTGCACCAGCTGTACTATCTCCTTGAGGGGGATTCCATGCACCTGTACGCCATGGAGCTATTTCATCGAGTAGGTCAATTCAACACATTTAGTGTATACTCTTGTGCAATGTAAAGTTTCATTCACTCCCTCCATGAACAATAGATCCGACTTGGCCTAGATCGTATGGGGGCACAAGAGATGACTAGTCATGTCCGGGCTCTTCTTCCTCCTACGGGCCCCATTGATCGTCAGCGTGTCACTGTTGTCATTGAGGAAGGGGAACAAGGGACGAGTGGGGGATGGAGGGGGAACGTCGGCCAGGATGAGGATCTTTCCTTTACTCGCCACATGTATCTTGATTATCGGGTAAGTCCCCTTCCGATCCCACGCGTGTCATTTCATGCTCCTTTATTACTCACACTGCTTGACCTAGATATCCTGGCCTCTGGACAATATCATCTCCCAAGATTCCCTGATCAAGTACCGGGAGATCCAGCGATGGGTCATGCGTATTAAACTATCCCGGTATCTTGCTCAGTCCCCTCAGTTGATTAGTCGGTTCAGTGCCAAGGACCAGGATGAAACCTGCCGTTTCATGTACTCATTACGCCTTCGCCTTTTAAGTTTCATCAATGGCTTCTACACCTATCTGATGACCAATGTGAGTTGAAGGGCTCATGGCTAGGCCTGACATGAAATTCACCTTTATGTAACAACCTTTAGGTTCTTCATGCAGAAAGCGCTGCTTTCATGGCGCGTATCGGAGAAACTTTTGATATTCAGAAGATGATCGAGGCTCATGCTGCCCATGTCGATCAAGTCCATAAGCAATGCTTCCTCGACCCTGCGGTAAGATGACGATATAAAAGAAGAGGCCATGGGCTACCCATGAGAACTCTACTTATATGCTTTATTCTGATGGTCATCCCCCAATCAATATCCTATAGGCTTCAGCTCTGCGACGATCCGTTCAGGCCATTGTTGAAGCCATTGGTCGATTTGACCGAATTTCCCGTCATTTTCAGTCTACACCGATGAACCGCCCCTCCCGAACTACCCTTTCAGGTCCAGGTCAGAGATTTAAAGGCCAGCTGGAGCAGCTTCACAAGGAGTTTATCAAGCATCATGACTTTTTTCTCACTTCACTCCGGATCATCGCCAGGTCTGCAGGGAATGATCACGGTATGTACCTTCATTCGTTAACGCGTTTATATCTCCTATGTCACTAAACCATATTCTTCGTTTTTTTTCGTGTCCATGACTATGGCACTTTCAATGGATGGTAGTATGGATGCTGATTTCGCTGATTTCATCGTAAATGGATGAACTTGATCCTGTCTTATATGAAAAGGAAATTCTGCGATTTCTTTTATCTGCTTAGTGTTGTTGTAATGGTAATATGAAAAAATGGTACGAGGTGATTCAATTTAACGGTTTATTACTTCATCAACAAATAAATCAATGTGATCTTAAGTGGTCTGAGGACATATAAATATGATTTCACTCAACCTAAATAACTTGGCATGCCGCGTCCTCTTTCATTACCACACGGTACCAGTCCTAAAGGCGCCATCCTCCTAAAGCTCACTGTTTGCTTATTACCACCCAGCCTGCACATCTATGTCGAAGTGGCAAAGTCAAACGCTTGATGTACGTGCTTCACTCGGGAAGTGATGAGTATGAAGTGCATATACATGTTGACAAGGCCTTCACTCATTACCTTAGCCTCTATCCAAAGGATTTTCACGTCATCCTTGACCTAGGCGCCGATCTAGAGGCCAATATTCTTAGTGTTCCTGGGGCGGACTATCAACTTATCGTGCGTTCAGACAGCCCAAGCCCATGGTTATCCTCCCTCCATTAATTTTCCTTGTTGCACTCCTTTAGGATTTGGATACGGATAAACCCTTACTTCGAGTAGGACGTACTCATTGGCAGGGCCGCTGGGACCAGCAAGTGGGGACCGAGCTGGTGTATGAATCCATCACTGATCAGCATGGTGAGTGCCTGATTGGACCTAGAAAATTCCAGTTTACCTGACTAACCAGCCATCTCATTTATCCCGGGCTATGGTATCTGCTAGGAGAAGAGAAGGCCGTGGAGGTGTGTAAGACGGTCAAAAGGCTGATTTTCAATCGTGTCTACTTGCAGCCTCGGCAGGACATTCATCCTGTAGATGAATCTTCCCCATTGGGCCCCTCCTCCTGAGCTACCAATGAAGGAGTGGATGCAAGACCTTAATAACGAGTGAGGTCCTGTCGATTGACCCCACCTTATAACAAGGCCCCATAATGTATTAGTTTAGGCAGAGTAAGCAAATAGTACGAGTAGTGTAATGATGTAAAAATTAAAGAGCAAGCAACTATATAGTCAATCATCAGCCGTTCTCAACACAGCAGATATCATCCGATTGTCCTTATCCGCGAAACTGGGTAAAGGCGGAGGAACTTTTGGGTTTCCTAGATAGATCAATGGTCAAGGGAAGAGTTGACCCGTCGAGGATGTGAGCAAAGCCAATCCATCCTAGCTTCCCCCCACGACTTACCCATTTTTTCCTTGGAATTCCCCGGTATTACTCATCCCGCTTGATCCGCCAAATACGTTTGTAGTAGGCCTAGTCGACCCGCCAAAAACGCTATCAGTTGTCTTGCCTGATCCACCAAAAGCACTATTGTACAAGGGAAACCAGGAGGAAGGTTAAGACTAGACGGGCTCCCAGAAATCATCCAAAAGCCCCTTCAGTTCTAGCGAACGCCCACCTACCTTTCCTCTTTCTTCATCGAGGAGAGAGCATTACCCTCACTGCCGCCGAAAATGCTCCCGCTTCCACCTCCCTGGGAAAAAGAGGAAAAGGACACGGGAGTAGAGCTAGTTGAAGGTTGTGCAGGGAAGAGGGTGAGTTGTTTTGACAGATGTACATGATGAGCTATCTGTTCTGCCCTTTCTTTCTCTCATTGGTAGGTACACCCGATAAACCTACCTCTTGAATGCAGCAAATCCTCCTGAAGTGTCTGTCGAGGCCGCCGATTGACTAAAGGCTGAAAATCCTGCACCTCCTGTACTAGAGCCTCCAAGGCTAGATGTTTGACCGAAGCCGCTACCTCCTGCACTGCCCAACTTGGAAGGTTGGCCAAAAGCACTACTCCCTCCTAGTTGAGAGGGCTGGCCAAAGGCACTACTTCCTCCCAGCTGAGAGGGTTGACCGAAAGCGCTTGAACCGCCTAATTTAGACGGTTGGCCAAAAGCGCTTACGCCACCTAAGCTAGATGTCTGACCAAACGCGCTACTTCCTCCTAGCTTGGACGGCTGACCAAATGCATTCGAACCACCTAAGCTTGATGTCTGGCCAAAGGCACTACTCCCTCCTAACTGAGAGGGCTGGCCAAAGGCACTACTTCCTCCTAGTTGAGAGGGCTGGCCAAATGCACTACTTCCTCCCAGCTGAGAGGGTTGACCGAAAGCACTGACACTCCGTTGAGAGGTTGGTTGACCAAAGGCTCCCTGCTTTGTCGCGGATTCGGAACTGGACGAGGTACTGGGCGGATTAACTGATCCAAAGGCCGAGATCCCACTAGTCGAGCCAGTCGACGCGGAGAAGTCACTAGGAGGCGCTGGCATAGCACCATCCTCCTCGCCCTTTCCTTTTCCTGGAACATCTAGGTCATCCTGAGAATCCACAGACTCCAGAGACATGGTAGAGGTGGCCCGTAAGAAGGAAAAATTAGAGGTGAGAGAGGTAGAAGGGGAGAGAGGAGGGGAAGAGCCCGATTGGTTTTTCGCAGAGGCCAAAGAGGAACCAAAGCCGGTAGTTTTGGCAAATAAAGCGCTCCCAGTAAAGGCGGCCTGGCTAGTGGTGGGCTCACCCGAGGAGGCTTTCATCGCTTGATCATGACCTACAAGGGTAAATCCACCGCCGTTATCCGATAGGGCCAGAGAGGTGTCGGACTCAGCATCCGAATTATAGTCATCACCCACCAAGTCGGCCAGCTCTGCTTCCATATCCGCCGTTTCTCTCGAATGATCGCCGTCACTGCCATACTCATCGTCATCAGTTTGAGAGTATGGTTCATCCTCTTTCCCCTCATCGTCATCAGTCTGAGAATATAGCTCGTCCCCTTCCTCCAGGTCATCATTGGATTTAACCATATCCCTTTCCTTCTCTTCTTCCTTCTCACTCTTCAATGCTTCCTTTGCCTTCCCCTCATCTTCATCTTTACCCTTAATTTCCTCCACCTTCTCATTTTCCTCAACCTCACCTCCACTCTTCACCTTTTCCTCATCCTCCTCCTTGCCACTTTCTTCCTCGCTCTTTAATGTTCTCTTCACTTTTTCTTCGCCCTCACCTTCACCTTTAATCTTCTCCACTTTTTCCTTTGTCTTGTCTTCGTTCTCCTCCTTCTCCTTGACTTCCTCCTCCTTCTCCTTCTCCTCGCCCTCCGCCTTGTTCATCTTTTCCTCATCCGCCTTCACCTTCATTTCTTCGCCACTCCCCACACTTAGCTTCTCTCCGTCTCCTTCCTTGATCTCCCCTCTCACTTCCCCCTCATCCTCATTCTCCCCCTTCGCCTTCCCCTCGTCTTCATTATCCTCATCTACCTTCACCTTTCCATCTTCGTCGCCCCCCGCCCCTACTTCTTGGAATTCAGCCAGGTAAAACGGTAATCTAAGGTGATATTATCCAGCAAGACCATTTTGGTTCTTACACGGTAAGCAAGAGGCAAGCTGAGGGAATATCTGGGAGTAGGGGCGTAAGCTCTCGGCAACATGGGTAAGTGAGGTGCACTGATGAAGGTCTATAGAAAGAGTAATGATGAGGGCGATTAATTGCAAAGACGTATCTGAATTCTATCCTCACGTACCAGGGCCGGGAACATGAGAGCTCCATGTCTCCCGTATCAGAATACCCAGGAGAGAGGAAAATCGATCCATCTCCTCCTGTAGCCCCAGACAAAAGCGTTCTACAACTCTTGTCATGCCCTTTTGCGGACCCTGAAGCGCTCTACTCGTCCCGACAAGGACGACAAAGAATCAGATGATCTTGCTGGAAGAGAGCAAAATAGAACGCACCATTGGCCCTTTACCTACTTGGTACAGAAAAACCGAATTTGAAAGAGAGCTCGACCAAGTGGGAGAAATGTCTCCAAAACATGTCGAAAGGCGCTGGGGGTTAGCATAGGATGCTGAGGAAGGGAGTCCGCGACCTAGACAACACGCCAGAGATGAATTGTATGCATAAGTCGGATGGCCGCGTTAGTCATTCTATCGATGCCTTCGCTGCCCCTCCTCCACACAAGCCGTACCATCCAGTCCTGTAAGTCCACGGATAGAGAGTAGAGCATGGTGGATTGCCCTTGAAGCATGGTGAAAACCTCACGAATCACATATCGTTCATGGAGAATAGGATGTGAGATTTGAGATATTCTTAAAGCATTATCTTTGATGCATTGGGCCAAAGGGCCGCTTTCTGTAAATGCTATTTGGTATCCAATCGGGTGTATAAGTAAAAGGGAAAAGTTCACCTTGAAAAAAGCAATGCATACCGTCCTTCCAATATGCTTTTCGCTCCAGGATTTCCTCGTAGGTTGTATCCAGGGGTTGGTCCCTGGTGGCAGGATGTATTATTCTCCGGGGTCGTGCGTGGAAGGCATCCTTCTGCCGCCTCTTTCCAGCCTGTTTGTCTCGCACATGGCCATCCAGGGGGTGGATTAGTCCATCCGGCACATCTTTCATTGCGCAAGCATGAACTCATCAAACAAAAAGTTACCTTTTCAACAGCCTCGTGAATCCGTCTAATGCGATCCCCTTCCTCTTCTTCCTCCTCCGTCCATCCCTCACTGTCACAGCTATCTCCATCACCATCGGAAAATGACGGGATTTCCCAGTGCTGACCCAGTGAGGCACTGGCCTCCACGATCGCATCCCGAGTCGGAGACTTGAGGAGGTCTGTGCCATCACTGGCAGAGCCCTGCTTCATCCCCAGGAGTACAAGACTGTCCTCCGATGGCAGGTGGCCCGAAGCCGTGGGTCGATAGGATAGACCAAGAAGAAGGGTCATTATCCGTGCTGTCCTCATCTACCCCCCAAGTATATATTTTAGTGAGGGGAGGGACAGAGAGGGGGCACATCAGGGAGCTCTACCTTATAGGCACTAGAGTCATGTTGGATCCATTGATCCAAACATCTCTTGAGCACTTCGCCATTTGTCGTTTGTCCATGTATGTGAAATTTACTTGCCAATCTGCAAGAGATGATGGATGAGTGTTTGCTGAGAATAACAACAAAGAAGTGCTTGCTCCTTACCCTGAAAAGACCTTGCCAATACTATGAATATCCGGAGTTGGGGATGGAGGTGAGTTCTCCAACAACTTCTTGGCCCGTCGATACCCGAAAGACTTCTTGGGTCCTGACTATAAGGAGGACGGCATGTAGAATTGAGAGAGAGAGAGAGAGAGAGAGAAAGGAGGGGGGGAGGGGCTTCACTCTGGATACTCCAGAACGACATGTCTTCTCATCCTAATCACCAGGAAGACCATACCTCAGATCCCGTTAATTCTTGCACGAGTGCTCCAAGCAGCTCTGGATTGACCGGGTGGCTAGGATTCATTTCCCAAACGTCAAAGTGTAATAAGACAGTGTGGAGGAGAGGGGGAGGGATGAAGAGGATTGCAAGGCCCAGTGAGAAGAATGCCAAGACCGGCCATAAGCAATCACCAGCTTCAATAGCGTGTGTGTCCACTCTACTCATGTCAGCGTCTAACCCATGTCCAATGCCGATCAGGGCACTTTATTGTTAAAAATCACCATCGTTCGGAATGCACCAGTAGTGACTTGCCCTGTCGGCCCAGAACCTTCCCAACATAGCTAGGCATATCTCCTCGTCATCATCTGCGTCCCTGTGGTCCCTTCATTCTTGAGGCACCATGCCAGCCCATCTCTCGCTTCCTATCCTGATGCTCTGTCATCCCTCGCTCGAGCAACTCATGTTGTTCTGGCCTTGGGCTCCAGCCCAACATGGGCGCTCTTGGCACAATGAGAAAAAGACTTGACTGGTCAAGGGATGGGGCGGTGATGTTAGTAGCTGGCTAGTGAGCGCCTCATTCCCCCTCCCCCGTCCACCAACGGCTGGCGCTGTGGGTCCTTAAGGGGTGCGTGAGTATGCTGCTGAGTGTGTGTGCAGAGGACAAAGGGCAATGAAGTGTATGAGGACAGAAATAGGACAGGGCGGAGATGCAAGTTGGAGCTGCGGACTCTCGATTCACTGAGGCCCAATCACTGAGATGAATTTCTACACTCCGCTTCATGGTTTATCCCACCTTTCCCCTTACTATCCATCTTCACTGTATGCCCCCTGCTTAAAGTCAAGGCTGAGGTCCACCGCTCAACTTTTATCCCCCCCCCCCCCCACCCTACCCTACCCATCCTGCCCCATCTCACTCTACCCCTCCCCCCTCTCTTTCCCGCACACAGCACCCTAGTCATCCCTTTTACCCTGTCTCCGCCCCCTTTTTCACCCCCTGCTGTCACTGATCAGAGGTTCCCGCCCGCCCTAGTCAAATCCATACCCCTATTCACTAGCACTAAAACCCAAGGCTACATTATAGCGGCCTCAGTCACCCACAACCTAAAACAACCCATACCCCTCATACCACCTACACTCCCTTCCCTCTTCCTCTCTTCCTCTCTTCCTCTTTCCCTCTCTTACCCTCCTTCACCTCATCCTTTGCAGTTCCTTGTTCCCCACACCCCTCCCTCACCACCCACTTCCCACCAGTGTCCATTTGTGTTGACAGCGCCGTCCTTGGTCTGGACCAAAGGTGACCGTCATCAAAGCATCTCCATCACACTTGTCCCTTCGGTCTTTACATCCATACCAGTACCTCTCGGCATTCTCCCTCTTTCTTCTCTACCTAGAGACGATCAGCGAAGACCAACTCCTCGTCCTCCTCCCTCTCTTACTTATCCAAACGCTGGGCGTGTGGATACAATAACTGCAAGTAGAACACCTCTCTTTCTACCATGAAGGGTCCCATTCAGAGCCTTCTACCGGTTCGTCCCTCCCTTCCCCTCCTCCTCCTTTTCCTCCTCACCACCCTCCTGCTCAGTCACTGGCCTACCCTGGTGCTAGCGGCGGATAGCCCTTCTGTCGCCACCCCCCCCCATCCAAGATTCCTGGCTCATGTCAGTAGATCTCAATTCTATTCCCTATATCGATAACTCGGTGCGACTTCCCAAATCTGGTACTTGCAGCAAGGACTTTGACTGCTCCTCCAAGGATGCCTGTGATCTGTGCTACAACCACTGTGGTTCCTGTCCCGCTGCCAATGACCTCTATGGATGCTCCTCCAAGTCGGATTGGGCCCTGACTTTTCAGCAAGCCCCGACCGCCAAGACAGGCGAGCTCCTCCGCATACTCCAGTCCACCAACACTACCGCTACCTTTTTTGTCCAGGGTTCCCACCTAGCCCAGTACGGTCAGTTCATCAAGCAGGCCTATGCTCAGGGCCATCAGATTGGCTCCATGGGCTGGTCCAATGCCCACCTCCCCACCCTGACCAACGAACAGATCATCGCCGAGTTCCGCGCTACCGAGGAGGCCATCCAAGCCCTCATCGGTGTTTCCCCCCTCTACGTCCAGGCCCCATATGGGGAGGCGGACCGTCGGGTCAAGTCCCTCCTCGGAGCCATGGGATACACGATGGTATTTTGGAACGTTGATACCCTGGATTGGTTCTACGAAGGGTCCAAGGACTCACCCAAGAAGATTGTCGATGGCATGGTCGGCGCCCTAAACTCCCTCAGTCCCCTGGACCATGGGTTTTCCCGGGCTCCTGGCCATGTGAGCCGACAGACCGACGGGCTCACAATCACCAAGACCATCCAAAACGACATCGTTCGTTCTCTCCATCAGGAAAAGGTTCGGTTTGTCTCGGCCCTTACCTGCACTGGTAAAAAGGACCTTCCCATGTACGTGGCCATGGATGGAATCTATCTCACCGGAAATGATATTACCTCTGGAGGTCAGGATGAGGATGAAGAAGGTAGGCCCACAGCCACCCTCGATTCCATCCCAGATTCGAATGTCATCCAAAAGGGTCAGGTAACCGTGCCCACCTCATCCAAGCATCAGATCACCCTAGCTACCCCCACCACCCTTCCTCCCGCCCTTCACATGGTATCCCATCAGGGTAAGATGGTAGGAGGCGACGCTTCCTCCCAGTACATGGCTGCGGCCTCCAGTGCTGTGCCTAAGCACTACGGTTCCACTTTTGCTCTGGGTCTCCTCCTTCCCCTCGCTCTTCTTGCAACCCGATCCTCGCCCTGGTAGAGAAATGATAAAACGAGACCCGACAGTAGAATGAGGCCTCTCTTCTTCCCATGCATATGCATCAACGGACATGGATCTAGCTGTGGGAGACAGGGATGAGCGTGTGTGTGTTTGTGTGTTTGTGCATCGCCTAGATCCTCTTGATTAAGACGAAGCCAACCCCAAGTCTGACCTGGGCGTGGAAGAGTATATCGGGTGTGATGGCTTATACGCCATCCTCCTCCTCCTCCCCATCAGGAAGGGTCGTTTCGTATTGGCTTGATGGTGGTAAATGGCAAGGGCAGACCCACGGCGGATATATATATCATTGGACCATAAACCCTCCTCTCCCGAGCCGATCTTCACTGTGTTAATCTTTGTTTATTTAAATCAGATGTTTAGGGGAACGAAGATGGCGCGCGCTGAATGGAGAATAACGACCCTATCCATCGCACAGTCCCTCGATCCCCCCTCCCCCAATATATGTTATGGGTATAATGCTTTTATGCATCCATCCATGCATCCAACCCTCACTAAAAGAATTTTCCAGGGATCACAGGATGGGAAGCGCTAAGACCACCGTCGACACAAATGGACTGACCATTCACATAGCTGGACATGCCACTAGCGAGGAAAAGGGCCACTGAGGCAATCTCCTTGGAGTGCCCATACCTCATCATGGGATTGAGCTGACCCACCTTGTCCAGGTTCTTCCTCTGACGAGCCCCGTCAAAGAGAGGCTTGGTCATGTTGGTCTCAATGAGACCAGGGCAGATGGCATTCACCCGAACATTCGTTCCGGCCAGCTGGGCGGACCCGGTCTGGGCCATGCTCACCACCGCAGCCTTGGATGCACTATACTCCACGGATCCGGCTCCTGATCGAACTCCGGCCACCGAGGCCGTCAGGATGATAGACCCGCCTCCTCCCTCGGCCATGCGGGCTCCAGCGTGCTTAAGAGCAAGGAAGACGCTCTCAGCATTGATGCGCATGATGCGGGTAAAGGTCTCGAGGGAAGTCTCTTTTAATGAGGCGCCCGTGGCAACTCCTAGATGTGGATG
>KZ987862.1:0-17038 GCA_003614145.1 Piptocephalis cylindrospora
GGGGGGGGGGGGGGGGGGGGGGGGGGGGGGGGGGGGGGGGGGGGGGGGGGGGGGGCAGAAGTAAAGGGATGGTGCAGTGACTGACCTGGGAATTGAACCCCCTAGTGCGCCCCCCAGCCGTTTAGACCCTGATGGTCAATTTTATGTTGATTTCCCATAATAATTTCATTTTTTTAGAGGGATTCTTGGCCTCTAGTGGGAATCATAGGGCCTAGTCATGGCAGGAAGGAGGGACCGCTTACTCCTCTCGACCCAAACAATAAGTCATCCTGTCTTTTTCCCATCCCATCCCTCATCTCGACCTGACTTAAACCAACCCATGTCCTCTGACTACATTAGCACTGCTCGGACCCGGGAGCAAGAGGATCCTTCCTCCTCCTCTTTTAAGGCAGAGGACGCGCCCAACTCAGAATCCACAGACTCACCCATCCAGACACTCAACGACGTGTCTGGAGAAAACCACATGCTGCTAGAGGCGGCCTCTCGACTAAACTGCGTAATTCTATTCCAGAACTGGAGGGATTGCCTGGTTAACGGACCCTTGGGTGAGCGGGTCACCCTGTGTTTAAGCGCACGAAACCGACACGAAGCTTGCATGCAACGACAAAAACAGATCCTCTTTGAGATGGGGTATCATCGTGCTCTCGGAGGTACCGGTGAACGACTCAAAATCCTTAATGCGGCAGATAAGCA
The DNA here is from genome assembly GCA_003614145.1 of Piptocephalis cylindrospora. NCBI lineage: Eukaryota > Fungi > Zoopagomycota > Zoopagomycetes > Zoopagales > Piptocephalidaceae > Piptocephalis > Piptocephalis cylindrospora. Next base: position 694 of record KZ987862.1, read on the forward strand.
GCAACGGGAGGAAGACGTTTCCAATGGTCTCCATGACAATGAGTGAGGAAGAGTGAGCATGAACGCGTGATTCAATGAATACTTTTGTGTGCTGCTATGTCATATAATGATCATGGTAGGCTTGGCCCTCTCCCAGGAGCCATATCCTCCAGGATATCGACGTGTGATAATAATAACGACTATTATGGCCATTTGATCAGGTATCTGGACATGAATCAGGGTAAAGACATGAGGAGAGCCGATAGGATTTGGCCCAGGTGCGTTTCTTCGGGCTCTCCGCGTACACTTGCCAGCGGTGTCATTGCCACTTCTCACTGCACACTGTGAAGAGCACGACAACATCACACAGTAGGAGGGCTGCTCATGAACTCCACCTGAGGCGTGTGTGGATATGTCTGTGTCCCACTGCCTCCCCCTTTCCTTCTCAATCCCCCATCTCGCCTCTCTCGACCCAACACACTAGTCATCGACCATGTCCCAGCTTGCTGCACGAGCCGTCGTTTCCATCACCTCGAACGAGCGGAAGAAGAGGACCCTTCAATTGTACCGGGAATGGCAACTGGCCGTAAGTGGGTCTTGGGTCTTGGGTCTAGTCTCTGACCCGACCCCCCTCCCCATAAGAAAGCTTCTCTAAACGCCCTCTTCCCCCTCCTGCTAGGCTCCCTCCATCGTGGGATCCTACCAGCTAGATGTACCCCTATCTGCAGTCCGTAGTAAGATTCGGGAGCTTTTCGAGGTCAACCGGGAGGTCCAGGACCCAAAAGCCATTGATATCCTCATACACAAGGGCAAGACCGAGCTGGAAGAAACGGTTCTCCTGTGGAAGCAGCCTTCCCATGTTATGCAGTACTTTGCTCGCGAAGAATCCCAGCCCAAGCCTACCGATTTTCTCAATCGTTTCTACGAGGGTCGGGACTGATGAAAGAGTGAGGGGGTAATGGAGTGACATTTCCATTTCTTTTTGAGTTTATTCTGTGCATCTCGACAATGTGGATGAGAACGGCGCTCGGCTAGCCATGCTCGACCTTTACATGGACCACCTTCCATCTTCACCAACACTCTAAATCCAAGGTGGAAGGAACTATATCCTGTATCAATCAAGATTATCCTGTCCGCCCCCTTATCCCATCCTGACCATAGTGGCATCGATTTGCCGGATCTGCGGGAGGGCAAGTCGAACCTTTCGACGATAGGCTGTACCGGACTGTTCTTGAAGAGGATTGTGCTCCAAGTACACTGTTTCCAAATGGGGTGCCTTTCCCAGTTGCTTCTCCACATCTGCAAAAGAGTCCAATTGGTTCCCACTAGCCTAGATAGATGGAAGATAGGTTGACGTGAGTGCTTTGAAGGATATATCACCTTTTCATTCAGATGGATCGCATACCCAAAATTCTTCCAGCTGGTTTAAGTGATCAATCCCTTCCAGCTTAGAGATCCGGTTGCCTGTGATGTCCAGGACCCGAAGGTTGCTCTGCCGGGATGTGGTTCATAAAGTTAGATTCAGAGGGTAATCGCGATATTCCCCTCACTTCTACTTACATGATTCTCAAGACCCTCAAGACGCTCGATGCCGTTGTGACTAACGTAGAGCTCCTCCAAGGCTACTAGATCCTCGAGCCCTTCCAATTTGGTCAATCGATTGCTCTACGAGTAGGGAAGGTGAATAGTTTGGTACATTGGGTACTTGTACGAATACCATGCGATGATTCACCTGGATGCTGAGGATTCGTAACTTTTTGAGCTTGGATAGATTCTGCCTCGTAGGTAAAAAGGGAAATCAGTTGGTTTCTTCGTGGCAAAAATGTGGTAGAAATAGCATTCCATCCTATACACTCACCTGGAAACGCGTAATCTTGTTCTTTCCCAACCAAAGCTCCTCCAGATTGACCAATTCATCTAGTCCTTGAATCGTCTAATCCATCATTGCAGATTTAGGAGAACGGGAGAGAGAGAGAATGTGTGAGGGATTCAATGATTCAATTTTTAGTCATCCACACTGTGAGCCCCACAACCCCATCTTGTTTACCCTGATACGATTCCCTCCAAGTTCTAGGTTCTTCAAGCAGGTCAAACCCTGGAGGTTCTGGATGATGGAGATGCGGTTCTGGACAAAGTACAGATTAACCAGGGAAGTAAGCGTGCTTAATCCATCGATGTGCTTGATGTTGTTGAAGGAAAAGTCCAGTGAGCTATGGAAGGAGGGAATAAGATATATCTCTTTAATCAAGGCGATCCCTACGCACAAGATCATCATCGTCGAGGCTTACGTAAGCTTGACTAGGTGATCCACTCCGCCAATCTTGGAGATTCGGTTATCATACAAATCCAGATCAGTCAGCTCATCTAGACCCTCTAAACCGTCAATTCGTTGGATCATGTTTTGTCTTAGACAAAGCTCCTAAATAAGAGGAATGGGTGAGAGTGAGTGGTGCTGTTGGTGATCCTTTCCTCTCTTAGCATCCAAACCAACCTGAAGGTGAGGAAATTTGGCCAGCCCAAGATCGGGAATCTTTTTTATCCTAAGGTGAAGTAGTTGAAGTTCTGTCGTGGTCTCTGGATCCATTCCCTCAAAATAATCTTGTTTATGGGATGTGAGCGGTTGCCTAGGCCGGCCATGACCCCTATCCCCAATGAAAGTGCACTTACCCTCCTCCTCCTCCATGGTCCTATCCTCCTCTTTGTCTTCATCAAGGGGTCCAGGGCGGTCGTTGTCAGTGGAAGCGTCGGACATCTCACCAGAATTCACCTCTCGTTGTTCGTGCAGGAGATTGAGAGGTTCTACCAGATTCGCGTCTTTCTGAGTGGATGACATGCTGAAGTTTATGGGGTCAATAGCGTTGATTCGAAGAAGGGCGGGAGAGAAAAGTGCGAGAACTTGGGGCTTAAGAACGTAACCATCCGACTTGCCTGAGATCCCCCTGATCTTAAGCCAAGAGCAAATGCCAATGCCAATGCTCCGCCCGCAGACTTCCTCATCGTCATCGGCATTACCCACACACATGTCTTGTACGGGAATGTTTCTAGCAAAGAGAAGCAATAGCGCTCTCATAACTGAATTTTAATAATATACCATCCAAAGCACACAAGTCATGTTACCAGCGGTACTTTGCCTATGTATACCCGCATCACCCCACCAGACTCACTAGGTGGTCCTAGTCCATGGTTCTATTATCCATCAACGCCTTGGACTGAACCCTGAATCAGAGACCAGGTAAACAGGCCGTAAGATACATTTTCTTACCCTCTTCTTCCTACATCTACAACGGTCATTATCCTCTTTAACATCATGAAAGAAGGGTAGGGTGAATGGCCTTAACACACAAGATCATCCTCCCATTGGTATAGCCTCGATGGCTATGCAAAAATAGTCAAAAATAGCCAAAATTCACTCATTTCATTTCCTAGTGTGCATGCGAGAGCACCCTCATGTGGACTGAGGGAGGGTACCCCCTCCTCTTCATCTAAAGACATCAGCAGTACAAGCCTTTGAAAAGCATCAAGCCCCTCGGTCAGCATCAAGCCGCGATCAATACTATCATACTTCCTGAAACCTCCCTCCTTACTCATCCTACCCTCATTATGAGCCTTGTAGGATCTTCCTACGACGCGGCCTCCTCGGATGAGGATCAGCCCTCCCCGGCCCCCGCTAACAACATCGCCACTCCTACAGCATCCATAAGAGATAAGCGACCAAGGGTGGAGAGTGCCCCCGAGGTCAACCTAGAGGACCCCATGGTTCTTTCTCGCACGGTTCTTGACCCTTCTAGCCAAGTGATGACCAAGAACGTGCCGTATGCTGATCTGACGCTGCCTGTCCAGGGCCCACGAAACCCAGGTGGCCTCTTGGCCCGGTCCGCTGCCAACAATGTTTTGACCGGACGGGTGGAGCAGCAGGCGTACTCGGAGCACGACTTTCGCCTTCAGTACAATACTTACCAGGCCTTTGGTTATGCGAATGACCCTAGTACCCTCAGTACCCGAGAGGACGGGTCTGTGGGTGGTGGGGTGAATGGAAGTGGCTTTATTGGGGATATAGACCGGGCCAAGCAACAGGGCGGCGCGACTATCATGGACCGTCGAGGTCGTAATGAGCACAGGGCTAAACGACAGGCCAAGGGAGATGCCTCTATTCTTGATGGAGACGGGGCCTACAAGGGTCCTTGGGCCGGATATGAGGGTGAGATCCATGGTCAGCCTGAGGGAGCAGCCGAAGTAAGTGTGCTAGTGCTGATCGTCGCACATCGCATTACTCACCCCCTTTCCCTATTCGCATAGGCTCCGGTTGCAAAAAAGGCCAAAGGGGATGTCGATCAAGAGGAAAAAAAGGAAGAGAAATCAGAGGAACCTCAAGGAGAAGAAAAGGTGGATGAGGGATTTGGCTCAGAGAGGAGTATTTTTCATGGGGATCAGCAGTTTGACTACTTGGGTCGATCCTACCTCCATGTTCCTCAGGATCAGGATGTGGATTTGAATCATGAGCCCGGGTCCCAAGGGTGTTTTGCGCCTAAAAAGTGCATTCACACCTGGAAGGGGCATTCCAAGGCTGTTAGCTCCATCCGCTTTTTCCCCAACAGTGGTCATCTCTTGCTGTCTGGAGGCATGGATGGGAAGGTCAAGGTAGGATACATGTGTCTTTGGAAAACCATCACTTCTCTCACTCGATCACTCTCTCTCATAGCTTTGGGACGTTTACCATGACCGTAGATGCCTTCGTACCTTCCTTGGGCATAAAAAGGCCATTAAGCAAGTAGAGTTTAGCCCGGATGGGAAACGCTTTCTTAGCGCCTCGTATGACAGAACGGTCAAGTTATGGGACTCGGAGACGGGTCAGTGTATCCGGTCGTTTACTAATGGAAAGGTGGCCAATTGCCTGGCCTTCCACCCTGATAATCCCTCCACTTTCTTGGCCGGGTGTGCCGATCGACGCATCATCCAATGGGACATGGATGAGGGCAAGGTAACTCAGGAGTATGATCAGCATCTTGGGGCCGTCAACACGGTCACCTTTGTCGACGGCAACCGCAGGTTCATCACCACCAGTGACGATAAGACTCTTCGTGCCTGGGAATTTGGCATTCCAGTGGTCATCAAATATGTGGCCGAGCCCTACATGCACAGCATGCCTGCTGTTGCCCTTCATCCTGAACGTAAGCGTGTGTAGAGATAAAGAAGATGATATGGTGCCCCCCCTGCTATGCACATACTCATTCTTGATCCTCTTATTTTTAGGGAAATGGCTGGCTTGCCAGAGCTTGGACAATCAGATCCTCGTATATGGGGCCACCGATCGGTTTAGACAGGCAAGAAACCGTAGATTTACTGGACACAACGTCTCTGGATATGCGTGTCAAGTGAGCTTCAGCCCGGACGGACGCTTCCTCACCAGTGGCGACTCGAATGGCAAGGTCTTCTTTTGGGAATGGAGGTCATGCAAGAAGTTCAAGGAGATCCAGGCTCACGATGGTGTGTGCATTGGCGTCACTTGGCACCCTCAAGAGACGAGTAAAATGGCCACTTGTGGTTGGGATGGGCTGATCAAGTATTGGGATTAAGAGAATGTGTGATCCAAGGGGCAAGGGGTGCGCATTTGTCTTGGTATGAAAAGCTGAGGGAAAAGAAGGGGTGTCATACTGTTTGTTATTGTTGCCTTTTTGTATCTCGTGACAGCCATAACCATGGACAATAAAAGTTCCGTCTTTTTTTATAGATCAAACACTTCACCCTAACCGTTGAAAATGCATCATTCCTTTTTATCAGAAGGCAGTGGCACCTTGATCTCCTCCTCAGCAGCTTCTTTGAAGGCTTTGATCGCATCCTTATTTCCGAGGCTATCGACGAGAGAGATGAGAATGAGTGGGTTCATTCATTATCACATTTATCCAGCCACCCTCACTTACTAGTGATAATTGATGAATCGGTAACCCTGAGTCAATTGGCACACCTCGTTCACAGCATGACAGGCAAAGAGCAGGTAGTTAGTTGGCTTGACCGAGAGGGCAAATTTCATGAAGAGGAGCGAGTAAATGCTCAAAGCTCCAGTCATTTTCCCGCTGATAATATCCGGATCCCGCTTCATATCCGCGATCGCTGCTAGGGGTAGGCCCCAGTTGGCCACGGGCCCCCAAAAGTGTGTGCTGCACAGGTACGTGCGGAACTCTTTGCTCTTGACATGGGAGAATATGCGGTGGGCCCAGGATGCAGACGACATGCTGGAGGAAGTTAATTGACGATGGGAGGTGAAGAGGGAAAATAAGAGGATGGGCTGAAGAGAGAGAAAGAGCTGTCCAGCTGAACTTTTTCGTCCACCTTATAATGCAGGTGCTAGGTGGGAAGTGGGGGCGGTGCATTGGGTCGCGCTTTTCGCCCCTTCTCCTACAGCCATCCTGCTTGATTATTCTCTGTGCACACACGGAGCCAGACCCTGGTGGTAGTGAAGGGAGGGTCCCATCACCCATAATGTCCAGATCTTGGGAGTTTCCCCCCTCCGCTTTCCTGATCCATTTCACTCGGAGAAACCATTGATAACGCATCTCTCATTGTCCATTAGATAATAACCGTCCGTTTCACACACACATTTCTAGTATAGAGGAACAGCATATTTTTAAGCACAAATAGATCAATACTTATACACGCATGCGCTCTTCTTGGTAAAACACTATGTATAATATAAAAGAACGAACCGCCATTATTGTTGCCAATTGTATTACAAAGAATTCAACATGCCTCTATTTAGGCAGAGAATAGCCACATACCGCGCATTGGATCGATGAGGGGCTCTTCAGGTCAGAATTGGTCTCTAGAGTCTGCACGTTACAAAAGGTACATCCTGGACACACAATTCCATCTCTTGACCCTGGGCCCTGCACTGCACCGCAACATCGACATACTAAGGCAAGAATATCATTGATCAAGGTGCATCGATCACACGTCCATCCATCTAGTTTAATCAAGGTAGAGGATCTTGAATCCTCCTCCACTCTACCGACTGACTTTGCATTATCCATCCTCTTTTGCGGGATATCCTCATCTGACCCAGTTAGGTCAATGATTTCCGCACCTTTCGTGATATCCTTCTTTCCTTGTAATCGCTCCTCTTCTTCGTCCTCCCCCCCATCCTCTCCCCCAGTCCCGCATCCTCGCACTTCCTCAGCCCTTGCCATAGCTGCAATAGCAGCCATGGTCCTGGCATGACGGGATCGTAGGTGTCGTGGCACATTCGAAGATGCTTCTCCTAATTTTCGACCCTTTTCAGTCTTGCGTTCCTCATGTTCAGGTTGCCCAAGACGTCGACCCGCTCCCACCCCATCCCAACCATATGCCATGGCCCCTCTGGCCATCATTTCCTCTGTTTCCCCCAATAATACCCCGAGAAGCGCATGGAAAGCCGCATTGTGTGGACCGTGAACAATGTGAGTTAGTTCGTGCAACAAGGTTCCAAGAATATCCTCGTATGGGAGGAAGGTCGTGGGTGCCCGGGATGGTCGTAATCTCAGCCGAATCTCCTGCCCATGGTTTACGTTGACTCCGAGAAGATTGCCATTCTTGGGAAAGAACTCTACTAGCCTCCTCACCTTCCAGCCCCGCTTCTCCATCACTGGTCGTACTTGCTCAGCTGCTCGGTGGAGTAAGGCTAGGGCTCGCTCCCGGCTGGGCCGCCTGACCAAGGCTTTATATTCACCAAACAGCTCTGATACCTTTTTGGCCATTAGAGTAGGAGGGTGAGACAGCGACGGCGTGGGGTATTCGATATTTACTTAGGGATGGATAAAAGGAAAGGGATATGAGGTGGCTTTGGCAAGTGAATGTGATTCACTGGTCACAATGTGATCAGTAAACATACAGGGGAGGTCTCCCTGTTTTGGGGTGGTGATTGATGATTAATGATGAGCAAAGAGAGTGGACTCTTCGTACGCCGATTACTCCTACAAGTACCATTCTTGTATATCAACGAGCTATCGTCTAATGAGCGGTATCCATCAGCGCCTTACACGCAACGGTTTAACTATGCATCGGTCACACTATAATCGATGATGACGAACAACTAGAAAGCGTTGCATCTTATGAAAAACACCCCCCTTCTCACATCAGTACTACTATTCATCCACTTCTGATCTCCGGGGAGCCACACGCTCGGTTCTCTTCCGTCGAAGGCCGCTACGTAACTCACGTATCGCATCGTCAAAGTCTCCACGGCCAAGTCTTTCGGGTCGAGGCGCCCTCTCCTCTTCCTGAGCGCCCCCATCCTTTCCATCCTTCCCCTCCTCTCCCGAGCCCTTGAAGTCTTTGTGCATTCTGGTATCTGTTGCTGCCCGCCTGAACATAAGTCCACCTGAGCGAGAGGCATTGGCAGCTGCCAATTCTTTTCGCTTTTTCTGCGCCTCATTTTCCTTTCGTGCTTTCTACATGCCCAATCATGGCGACCAGGGAGTGGGGGTTGGAAAGGAGGGTAAGCACAAATCAAACCATCCCTCCTGCTATCATTCATTCATCTCATTTTTACCTGAAGTGATGTCGAAAAGGAAATGATAATGGTGAAAATATCCTCGGGCTTGGTGGTGGTGGGGTCTTCGCCAAAGAATGCAACCATTTCCTTGAGATCACCTTCCAATCGCGTACACAATTTTCCAAGGCTCTTCACCGTCCTTTCCGCCCCCTCCGTCAAGAACCCCTCCATCACTCGGGTAAACCTATCCTTTTCCGGGAGTTTTGGCATCCTTCCAAGAGCCTTAATCTCCCCCTTGATCTGGTCAATACCCAATTTGAGGCCCTTAGCCGAGGTGTGAAGTGTAGAGAAGGACACTTATGAAGGCGGTTGAATCATTATCAGAGATATAAGAAAATGTAGTATAAACACCACTCTTTTCGCTAAGTAAATCACTTACCTCGTGCTGCTGCTTCAACATGCGGCAACTCCTCCATAAAGTCCAAAATGTGACCTTCCTTTTCCTCGAGGATATCCACCAAATAATGCAAAAGAGTGGGGACACCCCTGGGGTTAGACTCAGCCGCCCTCACTTCTCGAATCTATCAGACGAATGGATTTGGTGAGATTTAAAGTAACAAAGGGATGCATACCAAACCTACAACCGCCCCGGTAATAGCCTTTAGGGGTAGCTTACCGTTAAGAGCGCTTCAATATGAAATCCATATGCGCCCCCACGGAAGGTTGACCCATTCAAGTAATTTCCCATCGCCAAGATAATCTATAGAGATGCGGCTTAAGTAAAAGCCATGGGATAGAGGATTTCTTCTTTTACCTCCAATTCATTTGACAGCTTACCTGCAGTAATCGCTTAAATCGGTGAGAGGTTTGAACCTCTTGAAAGGATTGATGAAGTATGGCCAATTCCTAGAGAGGGTATCCAAAATACATGAATCATAAGTCACGAACGCCTCTACCTTTTGGAAGCCTCCATGCTTGTCCTAATGACCGAGCCAACTCCACGAAGGAAGTATAGCGCCATCCAAAAACACGCCCCCACATACCGGCTTAAGTTCCTCCACCTCCATGTCAAAGCGCCTCTTGTAAATGATACTTGCCAGACGTTCCTCTAATCGAGGAACTTGCCCAACCTAGTCATTAAAGGAGCTCTGCAGCATCAATACGATAATCACATTGCTTTATCGCATGTCCACAATATTACAAGAATTACCTCCAGAAAGTATTGCTCCGCTTTGCCAAGAATCCGAGTATCCTCTTGATAGGCTTGTAGCAATTGCATCTAGTGAATATGCAATAATTTATCTTAATAAGTTACTACTACCGTGGAACCATCTCCAAGAATTAAAAAGGTACTCACTTCGTCCACGGTGGGAGCGTATTGTTTCATGGCTCGGAGGCTTTCGACACTCAGGAGATCCTCTTCCATGGCGAACAGAGATTCTTTGATCCTTTCAAAGGGAATCTTTAAGCGAGCAAGCATAATACCTAAAACAATAAAGGAGAAAAGTGGTGAGTGGATATTTGGGAAGGCCCTTCCTCTTTGTTAACTTTACAAAGCTCTCTCAAGCACCACACATAGCACTTACCGACATTGTTGGCCCGGGTAAAGTCCAAAAGGGTGGTCACATTGGACTTTGGGGAAAGTGGGCCGGGGCCAAACCCACCGGGGTTCCCAGAAGTACTATCTCCATTTTCACCTCCAAGGGTATTTTTTTGTCCAGAGGACCCTGCCCCTGGGGCGATTGAAGCCTTTGGGAAAATCTTTTCCAGCTCTGTAGAGTTCACACCATCATATGCATCGTCTGAGATGTACCTCCAAACCGTAGTCTGGATGAGCTGAGGAGGGAGCTTCTTCCAGGCAAAATGCTTCAAGGGAACGGATGGTTGAATCTTTCTCTTCTGAGGCAGTGGCTGAAGACGAGGGATGGTCTTGATCTTGGTGCCTTTCTTAAAGACATTGGCCTTGTTAACTCCATAATCTCCCATAGAGCGTGCAGGGGAAAGGGGATAAGACCCTTCATCTCCCTCGTCTTCCTCGGGCATTATCCCCAACGGGTTAGAGGAAGAATCATCCATTGGATTAGGAGATAAGGATGTGGGAGATGGTGGGCTCGGAGGAAGAGGAAGAGGGGAGGTTGAAGATTTGAGCAGCCTTGGCGGTGAGCCCTCAGTTTGTAAGCTCCCAGGAGGGGGTGGAGGAGGAGGGGGTGGAGGTGGACCAGTCGATTTCGCAACAGGTGAGTTATGAGATCCAAGCGGTGGAGGGGGAGGAGGAGGTGGTGGTGGAGGGCCCGTAGATTTAGCTACAGGTGCGTCTTTTGATTCCGATGGTGGTGGAGGCGGTGGTGGAGGCGGGCAAGAAGCGATGGAAACGGAACCTGTAATAGATAGTTCTTTGGTACCCGTAGCAGCCTTGAGGGTAGAAGCGGCAAGGGCATCTTGTAAGGATACGGCAGAGCTACTTGCCTTTGCTGAGGTGGGATGATTAGACGGAGGTGGAGGTGGAGGCGGAGGCGGAGGTGGAGGAGGTGGAGGAGGAGGAGGAGGAGGGGGCGGAGGAGGAGGCGGAGGAGGAGGAGAATTTTGGGAATCAGAAATGGGTACGCTTCCTTCTTTTCCTCGTAGGGCCTGGGAATGGCTTCCAGAAAGCCTCCTTGAACTCTTGTTCTTGACTCTTTTTTGATCCATACCTCCTGGTGGAGGAGGTGGAGGAGGAAGGTGCTGCTTGGCTTTTTCTAACGCAAGGTCCCGACGGGCCATTTGGACCTGACTAGTCAGATGAGATACAGAATTTTCCCTTTCCTTGGATAAAGCCATCTCTTGTTCGTATAGACGTTCCAAAGATGAAACTCTTCCTCGAAGGGAATGAACTTCAGCCTCTTTGAGAGCCAATTCCTCGTACATTGAGGTGACACCTCCGCTGTACCAGCTGGTCTGCCTTCTCCCCACCACCCCTTCCCCAGTGTCCAGGAGGGAGGAACGGTTAGAGGGGGAACCCCCACCTTCCTCCCCCCTACCAGTCTCTCCCTTGGGCTTGCATTCTTCTAGCACAGCATCCATACTTTGCTGGAAGCGAGCGCATACAATTTCTAGTGCTCTTTGAAGGTATGCAACTTCCTTTGCTCTTTCCTCAGCTAACTGGGCCACTTGAGAATTCTAAAAGTAGATAAGGAGGATGAGCTATATAGCCTCCTTGATATTGACAAGCAACCACATAATAAAGAGAGGAGAACTTACTCTTTCTCGCACCTCACCCAGCTCATCCATGAGGGCAGACCACTTGGTGTCCACTACCATGCCACTGGAGCCTTCACAAGCAGGCTTGGGCCCTGTGTCTTCCCTCTTTCCTCCTTCCTCATCATACTGCCCCTTTTCCATCCATTGGAAGGGCTCAGAGCCGGAAGTCAGGATCTTGGGAGAAAGATGCTCACCATGTTTTAGAGATATCTTCTCCAATTCCTTGGAGAGAATTTCCACCTGTCTCTCTCTCTGGACCAACCTCTGGACAACTCCACTTAACCTTTCCCTCTCCATGGTGGGAACACCTCGTTTCTTTAGCTTCTTTAACTCCTTCTCCAAAGCTGCCTTGTCTTCCTGTAACTTTGACCATTCCGTGGGATTCTCTAACCTTTGTTGCTTACCCACTAACGGCTCGACAGACGTGAGAAACCCTGTCCAAACTCTTGGCCAAGCTAAAGGAGCATAGAGAATAGTTACGGGTTGATAGTTAGGAAAGGGTGTCAGGGAAGGTTGAAAATTTCGTGCGCTTTCCTTATGAGCTCAAACAAGTCAATGATAATTCCCTCATCCCATTCAATTCACTTACCATCCTCAATGGGAATGGTGGGGGCTAGTGTAAGACTTTGGGCAAAGCGTTCCACAAGTTCCAACCGGGCTTTATCCACCATCTTATCTCGGTCTTCATTAGCCGATGATTCCCCTTCCTGGGAAAAGGAGGATGAAGGATCTGTAGATTGGATGGCTACGGCCTGAACAATACGATGAAGGACTTTACCCATGGCCTGATAGGTATCGACCGTTGAGCCTTCCACCTCACGAGCATCACCTATTCCTCGAAACTTGCGCAACTCCTGGGACACTTGATACATGGGATCTCCTTGGACTAAACGGCGGTCGGCGAGCTCTCGTTTATCCTCTTGAACTCCTTCCACCCAAACCCCAATTTGCTTTCCAATAATCCCGCCTCCCTCTTCCCCCTGATCCGAATCGCCTGTGGTACCCCCCAGATCAGCTTGAGCACGTAGCTTGGCCTTGGCCAGGGCAATAACCTCGGCCATACCCCGACGAACTAATTCCTCCCGGAGGGCTACACGGTCATCCAAGGATTCATGCCCATCGACCAAGGAGTTTACCAGGGTAAGTCCCGCACCCACCCACTCCTCATACCCCTCCCCCTCCTCCTCTCCACCCTCGCGATCCATGCCTTGGCCAGCACCACCAAGACACTCGACAAGGTAAGTAAAGCGAAAGGCTTCTTCGTGGACGACACCAAAGTCTGAGAGGGCAGAGAGGACCAGACTGTGACCATTGGAGGAGAGGACACAGAGGGCAGCAAGAACCTCGGCTACTAATGCACGTAGACGATTGTATGGAGTATAAAGGGAGTAGGCAATGTAGGTGACGAGCGCGGGTAGAGTAACAACTGAGGAAAAGCCACTGTCGGTGTTAAGGAGTACACGAAGGCATCTGACGGCCTCGAGCTGAGCATCATCCATGAGCTCTCCAGCGGATGCTCCCGCTTCTTCTCCCCACAACATATCCGACCTTCCTAGGGATCCAGCGCTCCGACGACACGTGACCAGGCGTTCCAAAATGGTCTTTAGAGCTTCAAGACCCTGTGCATCCTCGATAAACTCTTGAATCCAGCTGATGCGCGCGGTAGATAGGGCAACTCGCAGACCTCGAAGGGTCTCTATTAATGCTTTCCCTTGAGCCGACTTGGGGGAGAGCAAGCGTTCCGTGTAGGCTTGAGGGCTATTGGGATGCATGGACTGGCCTGTATGACCTGGATCAGGGCCTGAGGAGAGTGACCCAAACCAAGATCCGAGGAAGCTTGCCACTCCCTGAGCAGGGTTTCCACCCATGGTGGACCCATAAGAAGTGGAAGCGGAGGTGAGAATACTTGCATGGGTAGAAGTACTGTTACTTCGTAGAGTCGGAGGATAGGCTCCAGGCATTTGGTACATGCTGGATCTGGAGATGGAGGATGGAGGGGAAGTGGCAGGACTGGAATAGGAAGAGGGACCTCCCGTCAACCCATCCAGAGGAGGGTTTGATGTGCTGGTGGCAAGGCTAGAGAACATGCCTGGGCCAAAGTCCTTGGTCATACTAAATCTCTTTACAAGATTAGTAGGAGAGAGCCAGGAAGCTGCCCCGGCGTCCGCTGCTGAGTTTGTACCCCCTGGGGAAGTAGGATTGGATTTACCGGACCGGATAGTCTCTTCGCCCTGGGCTTCAAAATGGAGCAAGGTACGTTTTTGTTCTACACTCAGCCTGCACATCCTTTCCCAGGCATCACCGCCTTGAGGAATTCCCCTTTCATGCATGAACCGAGTAAAGGCTTCATCGAGGTCAGGGCCATCTAGGTCAACGTTCTGACCTGGAGGGTCATTTGATAGTGTCATGCCGGCCAAAGAGGTCCCAGGGCCAATGCTGGCACGGGCATTAAGGCCAAGAGGGGTGACTCGTAGTGGAGAAGAGGTGGCGGCGGGTAGGATGGATGAAACGCCGCCGGGTCCAAGCTCACTTCCCTCCCCGCTAGATATCCAGGAAGAAAGAGCTCCCGAAATGAGGCTGAGACGATGACCCTTTGTGGGGGAAGTAGCGCCTGAGGCACGGTTCTGCCCTTCTTGATGCTGCTTTTGCTGCAATTGAGCGAATCTCTCTGGATCAATAGAAAAGCGGGAAGGGGCTACCTTTGGCTCTGATCGAGTCCTCACTACCTCATCAGTGCCTGGATCATCAGCATATCTCGAAGGGTCCAAATCCGGGTAGGAGGAGAGGGATTTGGGGAGTGTGAGGCGGATGGAGAACCGATTAGAAAACGTGCCCGATTGACTGTCCGGGACATGGAGGAGAATGGCATGCCGGATCCCCCTGTCTGCTTGGTAGGCCATCCACACCTTCTGATCATCAGGAAGCTTTATTATGGTTTCTATGTAAAGGACCATTGAGATTAATTAGCTTGATATATATAAAAGGAAGTGTGGAGAAATGAGCAGAATAAGTATTGCAAGCCACCTACCGCCTTCCGAAGCATCTTGCAAAATATGGGATAGGGTATAGAGATAAGGGGAACCGTACTCATCCAGCCTTGGAAGAGATAGGGTCTCGTGTAGGAAAGAGAGAAGAGACTTGGCATCAGCAGTCTGTGTGATAGGAAGAAGTAGGAGATGACCTTCCGGGACGATTGGGACCGAACGGAAGAGAAGAGGGATGAATAGGGAGGAGGGTCCACATTGAATCTTGGTGGTTGAGTCCTGGATCAATGAAAGGACATTCTCGTTATCATCCAGCCATCCGTGACCTAAAGAGAACCAGCGGATAGCTCAGTGTCAGTAAGAATTCTTGCGGCCGTTCAGGTAAGGGAAGGTGAGACGAGTACTTACGGTAATCGAGTAGATGCAAGCTTTCTTCCTCCATGACACCATTGAGGGGATTGACCTGAGGCCTCTTACGAACCTTCCATTCATCCGCAGATTCGGGATCCTGGAGCTCAGCGAGAACTTCACGGACTAGGTCTTTGGCGGTAGCATCCTCATCCAGGAAGATAGTGAGGGACCTTCCATCAACCAGCTCACATTCCACAATCTCTTGCTTTCCCATCACAATGTACGTTTGGTGTTGTCACTTGAGGTCAGAAGGAATGGGAGAGGTTTAACCTGATTAATTGGGGGAGACCCACACACCGAAGATGCAAGGGGATCGTAAGACAAGAGAGCTGTCCTTCCAGATGGGGATGATTATGCTCAGAGAGGCGAAAGGATGGGACTGGGACCACGAGGAGTAGGTGAAGTATACAAAGACTTAAGATCAAGGACTGTCAGTTGATGTGAGCAGGGAGGGGCCAGAACAGGAAGGGATAGTGATGGATCAGGGCCGTGAGAAAGCCGAGGAGGAAGTTTGATGCTTTCTTGGAAAGTTGATGAAGCCTACGGGAATGAGAAGAAGCACTAGACAATGGAGAAGGGCGGTAAAGGGAAAGGGAAAGAAAACTTGCTATAAAGTGTCGAAACCTTGAAAGGGTAAGCAGGATGATGATTATCAGGGAGGGGTAAGGCGCGAGCTCATCGGAGATGATGCGATGATAGACCCCATTCAGGCGAGCTGGGTGGGAAGAGGAGCATCTCCGACCAAGGTCTCGTGGTCTATCGGAGGAGGAGCAGGGTCCCTCTCCCCTGGAGGATGGTTCGGCGGTGTCGACCACTGCGTTATTCGGCGATGGCATGACTAGCTGCGAGGTACGTGGTTCGATTCTCAGAATTGGCGCAACATCTGCCCTCTCCATCATGCATTGTCTTACAAAAGCTCATCCAGATATGATGATGAAATCGTTATATTTTCCCCTTCGGTGGGGCGGGCTAAATGGGCATCCGAACACAATACCTGCCTCAATGGCCGGCAAGTGCGGTACCAGGGACTAGATCCCTAACGAAGCCCTGGTGCTATTCATTAAGATTAGTAGTAGTAAATAGCGAAGTGTACTGGGGAAAATTACAATCTTCCCCTTTGTCTTCACAGATTCATCTCAAAAAGATTCCGAACCTTTCCTCGCAATATCGTTGCTTCTTCCATGGATCTTCCAGTATCTCCAATCTTCTCCTAATCCCCCCCGTCTCTCCATCGTTCCTCTTTCAATGCCCGTCCTCCTTGTGGTCCTCA
>KZ987863.1:0-17030 GCA_003614145.1 Piptocephalis cylindrospora
GAAAGCGAGATACTGACGTTTACATGGATCCTAAAGGTGACATGGATCATCTCAGGGTGGGGTATCAGATCGGCGGGAAGATCCATGTCTTGGCAAGGGCCTGTCTCTTATGAGGGGAATGATGATCATCTCAGGGACGATGACCAAGTGGCTATGATAAGGACAATGTTTATGTATTAGAAGAATGCAAGTGTAAGAAAGGGGCACTTCTATGAGTGATGGATACGTTCTCGGGAGGATGCCATGGACCTATTTTCTTGACATAGGGATGCCTCCCATTTGGCCTTTCCTTTCCTATCCTCGTCAGTCAGTGGCGCCCGCTAAAAGAAGGTCAAGGTCAGATGTCGTCGTTTCCTTTTTTTCCCCACATGCCTACTCCTCTTCATCCCACGCCATACCTGATTGAGATCAAGTAAGCTGGTTCGTAGAGAATCCATGGATTCTCTGACTCGTCCTTGCAATGCCTTGGTACTCTATAGAGAATATGGATCACCCGAAGGAGAGTGGTTTGGTGGAGGAGCAGATCAGTTGATCTACCGAGAGGATGGCACTACAAATCGTATCCTTACCTGGCGGATCAAGGATATCTTTTCTGTGGATGAATCCATCTGTAAGGATTCACGCAGCCTAGACGACCTCTTCTCTCTAAATTAGCCGTATAAGAGGTTATTGACGAAGGATTTAATCAGAAGGTGGGATAAGGAACGTACAGCGAGTTAAGGATCGAGTATGCTTGCGATACATCAAGATCAAGATCCCGATTAGTCCACTTGATCCGGTCTCCCTCCTCTCCTAAATGTTCACCAGGAGGGGGAGGGGGGATTAATGATGAGTACAGGGAGGCCATCGATGGGATTCCATGCAATCAGTAGACTTACCACATTCTTCCCTGGAAAAGCTCCATCCCCATTCTTTATCTTCCTCTTTGGTTGTTTTGGCTCCTTTTTCCTGGGAACAATCGCCGTCCCCCCCTTCAGTCATGATGCTCTTGAGAGCCGCTGCAGACTCGATCGCCTCTGAGAGTCGGGAAGCATTTACGCTAACAAGACCATGGGCTAGTCGAGCTTGGTCCAGGAGCTGTCTCATCATCTCCTCGATCTATACCGTTGAATTGCGAGGGAGAGGGCGACATGGATCAAAAGATGTCGTTGTCAGTACCTAACCGTTTAATTGTTCTTACCTGACGGTACCGGCTTGATTGCTCCTGAGCTTGAGTAGATGCCTGAGTCAAGGTGGACACTCGGAAACTATTAAGAAGATCCGTACGTGCTTTTGATGTAATCACGGATTCCATCTTCCTCACCTTGACTCTTCTTTCCTCTCTTTTTTGCTTCACTTCATCCTCCATCATTGAAAGGGCCTCTTCACTTGGAGCAGGAAGGTCATTAGGACATCGTTTCAAGGAGCGAAGTCGAGCGTCTGACCATAACCTTTCCATCTCCATTGCCTGGGCCCTCCATTGGGCCTCTGGGTAAAATCTCGACAGAGATGATGCCCTGGAGGCTATGCCATGGCTCGATGATGTTCGATCAGCATCATCGTCACTTGACCTCTTTTCCTCCAGATGAGTCAGCATGGATGATAGAATTTCATCCCAATGAGTGAGGTATCTTTCCATCTCTTCCACCCCCTTTTGATACACATGCTCTTCATCACTTCTCGAGCTCATGGAGGAAGAGGGGATGTGATTCAGAGGAGAGCACAAGGGTAAATGCGGTACATGAGAGGCGAAGGAGGCGAGAGCCGCATCCACGACCTGTCGGATCATTGCCCGAACCTATTTATCCAAAGTGACGCCATCCCTTTGGTTAGTAAAGTAAAGTGAATGGATAAGGGCCGGGTTCATGCTGCTCTGCAAAAACGCTCACTTGAGTCGATGATTCGGACAGGAGGGAAGAGGCATGATTTGCCCTGGATTGTGCCGCTTTTCTCGCGTACCTCAGACCCTCCATCTCTACAGCCAGCTCCTTATGGGCTTCTCTAGTGCATGGCGAGGATGGAGTAAATCATCAGAGAGCGAGAGAGAGAGAGAGACCTTACACATTGAACCTGAACCCACCTTAATTGATCAAACTGCCATTGAAAGTGGCCTTGTTGTGCTTTGATCCGATCTGAGTGTTCCATGAAGCGTTGAAGATGTAATGGATCAATTGGAGGGAAGAATGGGGAGGGATGTTCGGATTTCTCCTGTTCTCCCTCCATTGCACTCGTATCCTCTAGTGCATTCCATCCCTTCTCTTCCTGTTCGGTTAGGACATGTCGATCAGGATCGATGTTCTCTACAAGCCATCGCATAAATGGCTCCAGGGTGGCTGGGATTGGACTGGGGGTTGAATCCGAGGGGGAGGCCGATTCTGAGGAGGGCTCAACCGTCCCTCTCCTTGCCTTTTCGACCCGTCTAAGCAAATCCTGCCATTGTTCCCGCAACGGCGCGTTCTGATCCTTTTTGGTCATGCCTAGGATAGAGAATAGAGAGATGAAGTAGAAAGGATGTAGGGTAGAGAGGCGAAATAATAAGGAAAGGTCGGAAGAAGGTTCCTCTAGAGGTAAAAATGGTAAACGCCTGAGCTATAATTGTACGCGCGTATCATCGTAGGGAAATGTGCTTTGTTGATACTTGTCTTCTAGTCCTTATAGGGACGGGCAAAGTGAACGTCTCATCTGATGTGGCTATCACAGGCACGACCCTGCAGATGCGTGTGTGTGTCTGGCCAGCTGTCCTACACCTCCACAGTGAACTCTCTCCCTGGGTGATTTTGGCATGTCGGTATTATAATTGTGTGTGTGTGGGGATGGATATACTTTTACAGGCTGGGTCTCAAGCTGAGCAGAAGCTCAGTCAGCCCTCTGTGAATGAGATCACCATGCATCAAGACAATAAGGAAGGGGGAAGGCCAAGATCCCCTCTTGTTACCTTGACAGCTCTTCCTTCTCCATTACTCAGCTCCATCGTCTTTGTTGATTATTCGATAGTGAACATATCCTTTCACCTCTTCCACTGCTTGAACTCTCCCCCTCTTCACCATCAAGCACACATGTCCTCCTCTTGGTAGGTTCAATGTATCATTGGGCAACATGGTTACACTTTTTGTGCTTACATTCCTTTCTCCTCCTCTAGGGATGCTGACAAGGCCAGAACTGCTTTATTTTCAGGGGCTTTGCCCCAAAGAGATAGTCCGAGCCAGAATCGGGTGAATACTGAGCAGCAGCAGGCCTTGCTCGAGCAGCAAAATGACCTTCGAATGGAGGAAATGTCCTCAAGGGCTGGTGCGCTTCATCGGGTAGGTCATCTGGAGAAGAATGGGTCATTGCTTCCCTTACTAATCCATGCCTTTCCTGGTTGGTGACTCGGGCTCATAGATCACGGTTGATGTCCATGATGAGGTCAATCGACAGAATAGCTTTTTGGGAGAGAGTGTAAGTTTGGATCGATTAGGCTCTTGGGGATCATACTTGTTTTCAACAAAGGGACGCGGATCCACTTACTTCTTCACTCATTGAGCAGGGCACAGCGTTCACGGCGTTTGGAGGAAGACTCCAGTCGACGGGCCAACGACTACGCACCATGGCTCGGAGTAGACATAACCAAAGGACTTTTCGATGGACCGCCGTCGTCATCCTGGTATTTCTCTTCTTTTTTTACGGTCATCGATGGTTCTTTCAAGGAAAAGAGGTGGATGTCCCCCTGGATTCTGATTTCTCTTGATGATCCGACCTTTTTGGCCTTGGAGCAGGGAATATCTTGTGCTTTACATCATGCAATACATGTCAGAGTGGTACGGGCGGGGGAAATGGCAATAAAAGAATGGATTACCAATTGGTCAATAGATCATTTGACCCAAAGTGGGTTTATCTTGGGAGGAAGCGACCAGGAGATCGAGCCCGCCTTTGTCCTCACGATTATCCTCTATTCATCTACCTATCTAGGGTGCTGGGACGAGTGTCTATCCGTATCGGAGATGCAGGAGGGGAGGATGAACAGGGATGATCGGTCCATTTTCCAGCACGTGTTGCACGTGTGCATGAACAGCCAAACTCTATCAGAGTTCCCTCAAAATCGATGCTCTGACTAACAACACCCTTCCTCATCTCATCGCTCTTCCAGCCATCATCCCCGCTTTCCTGGCTGATATCTCGCATGATTTCGCCTTTTCTGAAACCGACCATGGGTCATCATGATGGGGCTTTCCTTGTCAACCAGGCCTTTTGACCTTCCGAAAGTGGCGCCGAAGCCCAATAGGAGATATTTGAGAGAAGATGGGTCATTCTTCGTTAGCAGTAGACTGACGACTAAGAGTGGAGCCCTTCTCTTTTTCTCTTCTTCAAGAGGCTCACACCGTATGTCCAGGATGGTTCGTCGGACCTCCAAATGTTTTGGTGGCGTGATACCAGCAGCGAATGGGCTGGCTAGAAGGCCCATGGCCACACCCTTCCTCACGCTACCACAGTACCGGCTGGTCTGCCCACGCCACCTCGACGGTTGTTCGTAGGGGGACGGCCGGAAGCAGTGATGCAGGCAGCAAATCCAAGCCGAATGAATAACCCCCCCCCCTCCTCCACCTATAAATCAGGGTCTTATCAGATGGGAATGATCCTAGAGACCTTGATATTTTTCATCCACATTTTGTGTCCTACCTCATCCTTCTTTCGCCCCCTTCTCCATATCTTCTTTCATAGCAACACACGTGCATTTTCTTTTCCTGTTACTCTATACTTATTATGGATTTTGTCCTGTATTACGCGGATGAATTCGTTCTGGATGGGGCGTATGGCCTCATCAGAGACTCTTTGATCCATCTGACCAAGCCACTTCTCGAGACTCTTCCTAGCCAAGGGCTGGTGAACGAGACGCGTCTGGCCAGTATGATCATCTCGGCCTTTGCTCGTGATCAGATATGGAGGCAATTCACCTCCCTTACCCTGATCGCCACCGTCTTTGGCTTTCTACTCTACTTTAGCGTCGCTGCCCCCTCCTACTTTTTCATTTACGACCATGCCCAGATGAATCATCCACGATTCCTCAAGAATCAGATCCGTCGTGAGATTACCCTGTCTTGCAGCAGCTTCTTCACTATGAGCCTCATGACAGCCTTCTTCTTCCTTGGAGAGATCCACGGCTACTCTCGCATGTACGAGGGCCCGGCAGAGTATGGCTGGGCCTACCTCATTGCCTCCATCCCTCTCTTCATCTTCCTCACCGACTTTGGCGTCTACTGGATCCATCGGGGCCTGCATCACCGCCTCGTCTATGCCCGTCTCCACAAGCCCCACCATCAGTGGATCATCCCCACCCCATTTGCCTCCCATGCCTTTCACCCGCTGGATGGCTTCCTCCAGTCCACCCCGTACCACATCTTCGTCTATCTCCTGCCGATGAACAAGTTCCTCTACTTGGGTCTTTTTGTCTTTGTCAACCTCTGGACCGTCCTCATCCACGATGGCGAGTACATGGTCCAGGGCCCTGTGATCAATTCCTCGGCTCATCATGCCGTTCATCATCTGCAATTCAACTACAACTACGGACAGTACTTTACTCTGTGGGATCGTGTCGGAGGAAGTTATCGTGAACCTCCCAAGGCCCTGTTCACCCGAGCGAGAGGGAAGGTTGATGGAGAAGTCTGGAGGGACCAGGCCAAGGATGTGGATCAGTATGATCCAGAGGTCGTTGAAGCCAAGGGAAGCTTAAGGCATCGCCCTACCCTAGGTGTCAAGGCGAATTAAATCAGCATCGTGATCTCTATGAAGTTATTGATCACTGCTGAGGTTGATTAGACTGTTGCTACTTGCTGCTCTGAGAGGGCGATAGTGAGGGGGGATCCTATCTATGTTAGAAGAGCATCAACGAGGAGCACAGAAAGAGGGTCTTTTTGGATGAGTAGGATATCAGGCTTTCTCTCTATTTATTTATTTATACATCACCATTTTCCGTCCAATGCTGCAAGCGACTTGGATCTGTTCATCTCTGTGTGCTGTGCTATCATGGGTTTCCTAATTATTCTTTTTCGACATGTGATAATGATCTCTTTCTCCCTCTCCCCCCCCTCATGAAAGAAAAACATAGCAATAATTCTTATCCACTTCGTAAAAGAAAAGCCCCATCCTGTTTGCATTGGAGTCACACTCACTGATCATGCTCCATTTTGAATAGCTCTTCACGCTGTGCTGGGGATCCCCGGTTCATCACCTCCCTCAGGGCTCCGGGGTACAAGTCCCAGTTGGGGGGAGAAGCAGAGGATGCGCTACTACTCCTTCCATGACCATGGGGCCTGAGATTGCTCGTGGGGATGGCCCTGGAGGCTACACCAGAGTCAGAGGAAGACGTCCCAGATTGATCGTGAAATCCATCCTCTCTGGTCATATCCTTGTACTTTTCCTCCTCCTCGCCATGACTCCTACTTTTATACACACAGGGATAGAGGTGGCTCTTTTCCATGGACCCGCACATTGGTCCCGATGGACTATGGGAACGGTTAGGGAGGGATGAAGAATGGTTTGAGGATGCCATAAAGTTGTTATGAAGTATGGGGATCAGGATATGGGAGTGAGAAGCACCCGCACCCTTTCCATATTAGCGCCCCTTTATGCCTATTTCTTCAAGCTTCTAAGGGGCGGAAGAATGCTCCATTAGAAGATGCCTTTCCTGTGCATTACCACTTTATTCTCTCTCATGGGCAATAGAGCTATCATCATGAGGAAAGGATGACCTCACCCTTTCGGAGAAGAGAAGGTCAGGGGGCACCTGAAGAGAGAGATGGGGGATCTGAGAATGGCTAATGATTTAAAACAAGGTTCCACATGTGCACACCCCTATTCGGCATACTGCTCATCATGGGATGGGGACTAGGCATAACATGGGAATGTCTGGGAGGCATGCTCCACCATGGTCACCAACCAATCATGCCCAGGCGAATGTCCACTCGGCTATCTAGAAAGGTTTCACATTGCTTCTGTAAGAGGGAGGAGTATGGAAATAGTCTCTCTCCTTACGCCGTGATGATAAAGGTGATCAGGAAGATGGAATTGGAAGATCTCTGCTAGCCTCCCCTCACACAGCAGAAAGGAGAGACCGGCCAAATCAATCATTGCCTAGTAGGGGAGAGACGAGCCCAGTAGCATCTCCCGATACACCATGCATATCATCATGGAACCCATTACCTCAGCCCATCCCCCAAGTATGGGGAAGGGTAGCAAGAGGGCCTTCGTTAGACACCATAAGCATAAATAGTTGGTCTACTCGAGGGTTCGAACAGCACAAAACAACGATTCCGCCCAGCCCTGCAAAGTACGATATCGTCATCCCTGTCACTCATCACTCAGATCACACCGCCACTTGTGCATTGTCATCGATCATGTTTCCACGCTCCATCCTCCCTAGCCGTTGGGCTAACTGCATGAAGTATTACACTGCCAAGGTCAAACCATCTGGACTTCCCTCCATCTCTTCCTCCTACACTGCTGCCTCCCTGCATACCTATACTCCAGGACATCCCAATCCCTCCTCGGGGGATCGCTTCGAGGCTCTACATGACATACGCCAGGAGTACCTTATTACTGGACGTCATTCCCGTCAGGAAACTCCTTCTCTATACTGGGCCGCGGATGAGTCCCCTGGCCTTGCCAAACCTGGATCCCTGGCTGGGCGAGCCTCCGAAATCACCGATCAAATGTACCTACGGGATATGTGGAAGCGGGGGTACTCGTACGATGCGATCGGTAGGGAGATTCAATACTTAAGAGATTCTCAGAAGCCATACATGGAGGCCGAGGAGGAGGTTGTTGTGCGTAATCGTGAGCGTCGTGCCTACCTCAGGCCCCGAAAGGGCCTTTCCTACTGCGAGACCGTTCCTCCCGGCGTTTGAGGATGATAGTTAGGAGCCAAGGACCATGATGTGTATACTATGTTATGATCCTCTGGATATGATATGTGCCCACCGGCTCACTGTTGTTTTACGAAGGGGAAGGAATGAGGGGGACGGTACTTTATGTGAGTGTTATTATCCAGATATACTCCGAAATGTTGGGTGTGTCATCAATACATATAACCAATGCATGGAGTGGATAAAATGAGGTTTTTATCCTCGTGATACGTTGCGTACGAAAAGAAGAGAGAATCAGCCGTGAAAAACACGCAAGTGTGCCTTTCCTCAAATCGACCGTAAGTAGAACGTCCTTTCGTGTGTCGTACAGAGGATGATGTCTCGCGGGGACTCCTTTCCCCTGCTCGCACCCTACATCCGAAAGGTTCTGTTGATGTCGACGGGATGACCAGTGCTGAGCTGAGGAACCTGAGTGTAGCTTCCCTTGAGGTAGGCCCTTAGGTTATGAAGGAGCTCGGCGTATGTGGGTTCTGGGTTCTCCTCTAGGCAGGCAACCAAAGCATGACTCATGGCTCCAGTGGCAGCATTGTCGATCTTTGCATCGGCAGACGTCTATATTTTTAGTATGCATGGGAGGGGGATGGGTGTGAGTGATTATTGACCAAGCCTTCCTACTTTTTAAAAAAACACCATGTACCTGGTCATCTCTGCATCCGGCAAATTGGTAAACATCGGCTACTGAGGTATTGTCCTCCTCGAATTGCTCATGCATGTCCTCTCGGGGGTCCCGAAGGCTAAAGAGAACCTCCATGTTTTCCTTGATCGAACGGAAGATACTGCGTTTATCCTCATGGGACACCAAGGAGAGTCCAGCCTGGATGATGGCCAGGGCAGCCTTTCTGTGGCGACTGTCAGTAAATACCTCCAGGCTCCCATCACATTTGTAGAGGAAGGGAAGATCCAGCATGGTCCCCGAGTGGCAAGAGTCAAAGATAGCCGTTAGACGGGCTCCCTTGGGGAGTGGCTTGACCAAGGCGTCGTGAAGAACCTAGAGGGGAGCACGGGGATGATTAGTTTTGGTCGTTAGGTAAAAGGTAAAGGGAGAGAGGGGTGAATTGAACCGGCATTCAACTCTTTGGCTTACATCGTCGCGGATCTGACCCTTGGTACGGAAGTCAAGGGGGTAGATGGTGGTGTCAAAGCCACTCACCTCGGTGTTATCTATAAATGGGAGGATGGGCTAGGTTGAGCACTTTTCACTTTTCAAGACGGGCGGACGGTGACTCGCTTACCCAAGTTCTTGGTCAAGCCCCCATGACCAGAGTAATGGAAGAAAAGAGAGTCACCGGGTTGAGCACCATGGACAAGCCATTTGCACGCTCTAATGATATTCATGCAGGTGGGATGGTACTGTGGGTCCTCCTGATCATCGGTGAGGATGAGCATGTTGGCAGGGGCAAAGTTATATTGCCTGGTGATAAACTCGCGGATGTTATGGACATCGTTGATGCAGCCTGAATGGAACGGGCGAGTTGAGTATTGTGTGTTGGAGAGCCTTATGGGCAGACAATGCTTCTAGTATGGGTGCTTCAAACATGATGACATATTATTTCTCTACTCACCTTTCAACTCGACCTTATCGTTGATGTAATTGATCCCAATGAGTACGGCCTTCTTTCTCCCCCTGTGAAGGAGGAGAATATCATGTTGTTAGAGAAAATGTGTCATGCCACCGAACCGTCCAAGAGATTCACTTACTGACAGTTGGAATGAGGGATGGTCGCGTGCCCATCAATCTCCTCCTCGTCCACATCACCCCCTCCCCCAATATCGTCCTCATCCTCAAAGTACTCCGTGTCACCGTTCTCATCAGGCTTGGCAAAGGGGTTATTCTGGTAGAATTCGGTAAACTGCTCAAGACAATCGCGCCAGCTAACGGACCGGTCCTGCTGCTCCTCCACTATATATATGATTAGGGTTGTTATTACTGTGAGCCTCTGGGTCAAAGTGGTAGGGGGGGTGGCCTACCGTCGGAATGCTCTTGTTCACGGGTCATGGTCTTTAATTGGGAGTGAGTGGAGGGGAGGGGGTGAAGTGGAGAAATGAGAAAGTGTTGGAGGATGCACCGTTCCCGGCCAAAGAAAGGCTCACGGTCCCCCCCCTCCCTTTTCAACCTTTACGAGAAGGGACACGCCAAGGATGTAACCGGGACGCCAAGCCTTTCTCCTCAGCCTCCTTCCCTCTTCATGCTTGTATCCCATGCTGGATGGACTAAAGCCTCCCTCCAAATGGGAAGCGCCCTTCAGGAAACTCCGCTATGTGTACATACTGCCAATCATATGGTGAATCACGCGGAGTTGACACGCCCCCGATATACCAATGTGATGTGCAGGCATCATTCTGCTGATGGAGTCGCTGGAAGAGGTCAGGGGGCCAATCTCAGTAGACGTATGCCTGAGGAGAAGGAAAAGAGCGGGGAATTCACCAGCATCTGCTGCGATGGTGAGACAAACAGCCTGTCCCAAGCTATTGTCTTGGCATGGCCTTGATAAGGATTGCTATTGACGAAAAGCGATAGTTTTGGTATATAGCTGACCTGGCTATATCAATCCATGTTAATGGTAGAAATGTCGCGCTAGGTTGCCCTTTTATGTCCAATGATACAAGGTTAGCTAGGATGGCGTGAAATTCCAAGCAGATATCTCATTTATGTGGAAAGCGTGGAAAAACACCTGGAGAAGGCCCTTGTTGCAGGTGACTACAAAGTGATGATCGTATTTTAATGGTAAAATGGATGTCAAATAAGAGAAAAGAGCAAGGGAAAAAGTAAGAAGAAATAGGTAAGAAGATCGCGAAGCTCGGCTTTCGTGAATGCCTCCTCGGACCATCAGGAGGATCCCGTTTTAAGGGTCCTTTGATCCCAGGACTGGATTGGGTGGTTGACCATAGGTGATAAAGTACCTGTTGTAGGTCTCGGAGCTCTCCAGTTCCTGTAGCCAGGCGGGGTACACTTGGTCAAACTCGTCAATACTCTGTTGATCGCCTTCGGCCTCCAAGGACTGCCGAAAGAGGGCGAGGAACCTTGTGGCGACCTTGGCTTGAATTTCTCCCAATATGCCTCCCCAAGGCCCCACAGGAATATCTACACATCCAGTGCGAACATTCGTGCAGTGCAGATTGCCCAAGACAGCATGGGCATTGTGGGACAAAGAGATATCGATTCCTCTACGGGCCATGGCTCTCTTAGTGATGCTGTTGGCCACGAGGCTGGGGAAGCCTGGGTTCCCTCGAAGGTAATCAGTGTCGATGTTCTCTATCCAACCCCCAGGCTTCGTGATACGGACGCATTCACGCACCAGCTCCATCCAGATGGGGCTTGGGGCAACGCGTAGAAGGGATCTTACAGCTACCACATCTGCAGAGTCTGAAGGAAGATCAAGGGCTAGCGATGGCAGATGAGTCGCGGGGATGCGTGGAGAAATCAGTGTGTGATAGATACCTTTCTTGACATCGAAAAAGCGAAGGGACATATTTTCAGGGAGAGGGTCTTCCTCCTCACCTAGCTCCCCCTCCCGGATTACATGATGGCTTGCGTTCAGAACGATGATCTGGGAGGAGGGATAAGCTGAAGCCACGTTCTATGACATTGGGAATGGTAGGGATGAGTGCATCATGAACACTTCTACCGTTTGAGAAAAGGCACTCACCCTGGGCCAGGAGGAAGGACCGACGATAACAAGGACAATGCATTTTGGTTGAAAAACGGGAGAGAAAATCACCTTTCTTAGGGTAAAGCTGATGGCATCATTGGCCATGCGGTTTCTGATGATGGGAAAATAAGGAAATGTAAGCTGAGTTTCGGAGGGCTGGCGAGCTCTAAAGCCACAACGTACTTTTCCACTGCATCTGCATTTTGGGGATCAAAAATGCCCTCGGTAGGAAGCTGGAGTGAGTGATGAGAGGCAGCTCGACGTTTTAGCCAGGGAATGCGGAACTTGGAGGATTTCTGATCGGTACTATCTATCCAAGCGGCATTCATTGATTTTGAGCTGTAAGCTCCCATTCTTCAAACAACAATCCTAGGATGATGATGACTAGGCAATGAGGAAGTCGAGGAGTGGACTGGTATTCTATAACAAGGTGGATTTCGGGACGGAAGAAGGGATAGGTTCGTTGTTGAGGGGACGAGAGGGATATGAGTGAAGGCAAGGGTGTTTGGTAAGAGAGCAGAGGTCGTGCAAGACGTAGGATCCACCAAACTTGGCGTGGGTAGATAATGGTGAGGGTGTAAGGACGATGATTTAGGGAGGGGGGAGTGGGGGGAGAGGGGAAGAGGAGAGGAGCAAAGATGTCTAGGGGAGGGGGAGGATATAAATACTCCTGGAAAAATCAGTGACATCTTGGATGATCGTCGGAGGTTCAATGCTATCTCACTTCGGGTATCTGTTCATTGGCTATTGGATTATCGTGCTACAACCACCGCCCCTCATACCTCGATGATGAAGTAAAAGGCGTAAGGAGTGTATGCTTGGCCGGTTGAGAGTAACGAACTAGA
The DNA here is from genome assembly GCA_003614145.1 of Piptocephalis cylindrospora. Lineage (NCBI taxonomy): Eukaryota > Fungi > Zoopagomycota > Zoopagomycetes > Zoopagales > Piptocephalidaceae > Piptocephalis > Piptocephalis cylindrospora. The sequence goes on from KZ987863.1 coordinate 12,373, forward strand.
TGTTCTTGAGATCTTGCTCCTACCAGTCATCGTCCGGCACTGTTGGTCCATGGCGGTTGGACATGCTGTACATCTACTCCTCCTAAAAAAGGGGCCCCGCTGGCTTGACTGCCACTTGCTCAAAATGGCAGGCCGAAAAGGGGGAATGGTATTGACTCCGACGAATTTATCTGACGCACTGGGCTGGTCAAGCCCTTGTTCTTTTTCGTCTCCATGCTGGAGTTTTTCCCGGCCGTCTAGGCAGTGCCAAGCCCCTATCATGATGATGGGCTGATGAGGGAGACACCTAGCATGACATGCCCTGTAGATATTGAGAGACTCCACCGGGTTGTAGGGTTGTAGGGGAACCAGTCATGATCTCCCTGCTGCTCTCCTTCTTTCTTCCACTGATCCCGTGTGTAAAGCGTCGTCACTCTACGTCGCGCAGATGGAGGAGAGAAACTCCTTTGTATTGGATCCGAACAATGCTAGGGGAAGGTGACTTCTTCCATGTCAACAGATCCCTCGGATATGTTATTTCGCAATGGGTTCACCTGGAACAATGGAAGAGTTCTATGGTGTGTCGATCAGGGAACTAGTGGCTACATGGGACAATGACGGACATGGGGGTACATTCGCATGGAGGGGTGGAAGAGGGTAGCCGGAAGCTAATGGCCGGATAAGTGTACTTTCTGGTCAATGTTTCTGAGTTTTACAGTAATTTTTTCAAGACACATAAATGATGATGGGAAAAGGAAAATTAGGATGCATTAAACTTCCTGCCACCTAATGATTAAGCCTCTGTTCCCTCATCCCTCTCGACGTGATTCCAGAATGTGATGAAAAAGATAGAAAGAGAATGAGGATGAGGACAGCCATACTACATGATAGAACTAAAGGACACCGCATCATCTCATCCACTGAACTCAAACGCATACATGTTCAGGAAATGAAGATAGGCTGTGGTGAATGAGGGTGATGATTAGATCGGGGAGGAGTCATCGTCCGGGGTTTCATTGTAGGCTTCGCTTGATCGGATGACGGTGCTACGACGATGGATAGAGATGCTACGTTTGGTCGGAGTGGGGGAAGCATACTCCCCATCCTTGTAGTGCTTCTCGTACCATTGGGCATCTCTGGATCCGAATTCTGGGGCTAAGGAATGTCGACGCTTGGTATACTTTCCGACGGACCAATGGGTAAAAAGGTAGGATCCTTTGATACGAGAGACGATGCCCATAATGGAATAAGAAAAGGAAGGGTACTGCTTGGAGTAGGTGCGTAGAGGTAAGGAGGGTACAGAAAGGTCGTGGGGACAGACAGGACAATTAGAACAGGGAAGGCAAGAACAAGAAGGGGATGGGGGGAAGAGGGAGGAGGGAAGAAAAGGAGGGAATGTGACGCGTTGTGTGGAAAAGGAGAGCTTAACAGATGGCATGGGTCAGCATGGAAGGCTATTGTAAGCCCTTCTTTCTTTCATCCCCTGCACAGCCAGTGCCCATGTAGGCAGACCCGGACTAGAAGGGTCAGTGGGGTAGAGAATAGGCTCGTCGGAGTTTTCACGGTGTGGGAGGAAAAAAAAGGAATCGGAGATATCGCCCAGCTGGAGAGGATGAGAAGGGGAAGAAACGGTGTTTGGTGCTTGGTGGTAGGTATAGACGGTACAAGAAATGGTAACGCATGGGAGAATAAAGGCATCTGATGATTTGGACGAATCGAACTTGCAGATGCAGGGAGAGAAGGGAATGGACCATGACAGATGCCCATTTATCGTAGGGTCCATGATGAGTCGCACTGGGCACCTGACGACTAGAATGAATCGATCGACCGACTGATAATGCAGAAGAAGTGGGGTATAATTTAAGCCTCGAAAATACTCTCACCATCCTTCCAGTACACCTGATCATCCTGGTCAATGACCGAGGAAAAGTAGCAAGGGGGAATGGCTTTAGTATCCCCTTGGCCAGGAGAGAGGATGACGCCGTTGCTCGATTCATACAATGGAATGCCATCTACATGAGGAAAATGGGTATGAGTTAAAAAAGGAATGGTCCTTTCTTATCAGAAGAGACACACACCTTGAAGGAGTCGGAGGATGTCAAGATGGATAAAGAGGGAGCATCTGGACCTCATACCACTGATGACGCCCCCATGCCCTGGCATGCCCGAAGCCATGTGAATGTGATTCCGGCCCATAGTGCGTAGGCCGTCCCGTTGTATGGAGGGCCAAAGACGCTTGTCCGTCCCATGGATCACCATAGAAGGGGCATCCTCGATGGATGAGATGGACTTTAGGGCTAGCTCGGGTACAGGGAGGGAGTGGCCTTGGTTGGCGCGAATCCACCAACCCTCCTGGTCGCCGACGCGTTGATGAACCATGGTGAAGCGCTGCTTTCCATTTTCCCGCACCGTGGCTTGTACGTCCTCTAGGGTGAAGGTCTTAAACTTTGGTCTTTTCAGCTGGGTAGGGTAGGATAAGGTGAGATGGGTTGAGTAGTCTCCAAAGAACAGAGCTAGAGAGTGGTTACCAGAGCTTCCAGGAATACATAGCCATCCGGATGCATGACCAGTCCCTCTTTCATGGCCCCATGTCTCAGGACATAGGATAGGGATCTAGATAAACGCTCCTCTGGAGTTCCTCTGGGTGGCATGGCGGCAAAGAGAGAAAGAGGGGGAGAGGGAGAGAGGGGAGGATGTGGGAAGAAAGAAAGGAGTAAGGGGAATGGTCTCGCCTTTAAACTAGTCCAATAAGTGGTATAAGACATGAAAAGTAAATTGAGGCTTGTCGATCAATAAACAACATGGGCGATCTGTGCTGATGCGCACCACTAGGGATGCTGCGTGTATTGTGTTATATGGTGAATTGAGACCCATATATCCCAAGAGGAATGATATGTGTTCCCAGAGCAAGATCAAAGTTTGGAAGATCGAGGGGATTTGACTAGCTTAAAGCACTGGTCCCGTACTTTGGGCCTTTGGACCTTACCTGTAGCTCCCTTTTCAATATGATCAAGAACCCAGATCTTCGAAGGGACCTTGAAGGGAGCTAGATGATCCTTACACCATTGACGGATTCTTCGAGTGACCGCTTCGGGACCCTCACTCTTGGCGGAATCAGCGAGGACAACGGCTAGACCCACGACTTCACCATACAACTCGTCAGGAAAGCCAAAAGAGACGGCTTCAGAGACCCCGGGACACTCGAGGACACATGAGTCAACCTCGAGAGGCCCGATCTTTTCACCACCCCGGTTAATCAGTTCCTTGATGCGACCGGTAAGGAAGAGGTAGCCTTGAGGATCGACCTTTCCCCGATCACCTGTGCGAAACCAGGGGCCAGGCCAGAAACTGGAGGCATTGGCCTTTGGGTTATCACGGTAGCCGCTGGTCACATTGACGCCCTGGATGCACACCTCACCCTCCTGACCCTGGGGAACTTCCTTGCCCTGGGCGTCGAGGATACGAAGGTCGACACCCTGAGGGAGTCCAACAGAGCCAGATTTATGGGCGGCAGGTGGCGGGGGATTGGAGGTCATTTGATGGGCGGCCTCGGTCATGGCATAGGCCTCAAGGACGGGGACACGGAATGCGGCTTCGACCTTGGCCAGGGTGGCTGGAGCCAGGGAGGAGGAGCAGGAGCGGATGAATCTGAGGGAATGGGAAGTCGGGGCGGAGGTGGTGAGGAGAATAGAGTGGATCGTGGGGACGGCAGAGTACCACGTGGCGTGGGAGTGTAAGGCTTGAGGCCAGAAGGCATGTGCGGAGAAACGGGGAGCGATGGCAGCGGTACCACCCGAAGCCAAAGTGGAAAGAAGGGCGCCGATGAGACCATGGACATGGAACAAGGGCATGACGACGAGGGATATGTCAGATTGGGAGAGGTTGTATGTACGGACGATGTTACCCATCGTTCTAGAGATGTTTGCATGAGTCAATGGGACGGCTAGGATGAAGGGGATGAATGTTTATGTGAGCGGAAAGAGAGAGAGAAAAAGAGAAGAAGAGAAAGACGATACCTTTAGGTCGCCCAGTGGTGCCTGAGGTATGAAGGATGAGGGCCACCTCATCGGTCTTGGGGTTGAGGGATTCGACGACTTCACTGGAACGTGCTTGAGTGGTACTGATGGGGGAGGAAGATTTGCTGGTGGGTGGAGGGAACCATTGAACCTGGCAGGAGCGTTCGGCCGTGACCCATTCGACCTCACCAACCAGACAGCCTCGTTCCCAGGCTACATGAACCGCCTCTTTTCCCTGGCCGACCCAGCCTTTGGGGACGAGGAGAGCAAGGGGCTTTGTGTCGTCCAGGTAAAAGGAGACCTCCGATTTACCATAGGCTGGATTGAGTGGGGCACACAAGAGCCTGGAGCATGTGACAGTGAGGAAGGAGATGATGCATTCTGGGGAGTTTGGGAAGATGGTGGCGATGGTATCACCTGGTTGAGGGTTCAAGGCCTGCTTGAGCAGGAGGGCCAAGTGAAGAACGGCCTTGTGAAGCTCCGAGTAGGACACGGGAGTTGGGGATTGTGTGGTGGGGTCCTCTGGAGGAAAGATAAGTAAAGCAGGGTTCTTTCTCTGCAAGGACCTACTATTGAAGATGTTTGCTAGGGTGTTGGAAGCCATGGTGAGTATGGGTGCTTCAAACATGATGACATATTATTTCTCTACTCACCTTTCAACTC
>KZ987864.1:0-16865 GCA_003614145.1 Piptocephalis cylindrospora
AATTCGTCCTTTTTAGCACCCCTTTCTCATCCCTTCCGGAGACCCAGTAGTGATCGTCGTTTCTATCTCCGACCTTCTGGTCGCGTCCTTCCAAAGAGACAAAGTAGGCCGGGACACGATGACCCCACCAAAGCTGACGGGAGATACACCAATCCTGAATGTTACCCAACCATCGGAACCATTCACGCTCTGACAGCTTGGGCTGGATCTCCAGACGACCCTCTTGGACGGCGAGCATGGCATCCTTGGCCATATCCTGGCACTTGACCCACCATTGGGGCTTAATCAGAGGCTCGATGACATCCCCGGACTTGGTGCAGATGGGCACGGACATGGGGTTGTCGGCTACATCGACAAAGAGACCCTTCTCCTTCAGAGCGTCCACGACAGCATACCGGACGTCGAAGCGCTTCATGCCAGCAAAAGGACCGGCATTTTGATTCATAGTTCCGTCATCGTTAAGAATGTTGATGAATTCAAGGTCGTGCCTCTTGCCCACCTCAAAATCGTTGGGGTCATGAGCCGGGGTCATCTTGACGGCACCCGTACCAAAGGCCATATCCACAGCAATATCATCACAGATAATGGGGATACGGCGTTCGGGGATGAAGGGGTGAGTGGCAAAACGGCCGTGAAGATGCTTGTACCGTTCATCTGTGGGGTGCACAGCAATACCGGTATCTCCGAGCATGGTTTCGGGACGGGTGGTGGCGACCACAATCTTTTCATCTATGAGTTGAGGGAGGGATGAGAAAGGGGTGCTAAAAAGGACGATTTCCTCTCTTTAGCTCCAATGACCTACCAGAACCCTCGATAGGATAGGCAAACGAGGTGATAACACCAAATTCAACCTTCTTCTCATAGCCTGGGATGGTGAGGGTGGTACGGCCGGAGAGTTCCTTGTTCTCGACCTCGAGGTTGGAGATGGCGGTGTTAAGGGCAGTGGACCAGTTGACAAGACGGGAGGCACGATAGATGACACCCTCCTGATGGAGACGGACAAAAGCTTCGGTAACGGATTTGCTCAAGGCAGGATCCATAGTAAAGCGGACACGGCTCCAGTCATAAGAACCTCCGAGACGACGGAGTTGACCGTAGATGCGATCACCAAAGGACTCGCGCCACTTCCAGACTTCGGCGGTAAAGGCGTCGCGTCCCATGTCGTGACGAGTCTTGCCCTGCTCCTTCCATAGGCGCTTCTCCACGACGACTTGGGTGGCAATACCGGCATGATCACATCCGGGGTTGTAGAGGACGGACTTGCCGAGCATGCGGTTCCACCGGATCAAGGTATCCTGGATGGCGACGGTGAGGGCGTGACCAATGTGCAGGGCACCAGTGATGTTAGGTGGGGGGATAGGAATGACAAACTTGCCCTTGGGGTTGATAACGTTCTTGCCTTCAGCATCCTTGGAGAGCTGAGCCTTGAAGATCCCCTCCTTGACCCACCATTCGTACCAGCTAGCCTCGACAGCCTGGGGATCATAAGCAGCAGCCAGAGGCTCAGACAGATCCTTCTTCTCCCCAGCGGGGGTGGTGTTGACAAAAGCCTTGGTCTCCTTGATAGGCTTGGCCTCGACCACCTTAGCCTTCTTGCTCTCGCCCACTTCACCACCCTTGGCCTCCTTAGCGGCGGCGACAGCAGCAAGCTTGGCCTGTTTGGCGGCTAGCTTTTCCAACTTGGCGCGCTTCTTGGCCTCATTCTTATCGATGTTCTTTGCCAATGAAGTGGGCTTTTGAGGTTCGCTCATCGTGTCCTGGGCTAAAAGAGGAAGGGAATGGTTTAAAGGAAGAGAAGGGAAAGAGAGAGAGAGAGAGAGGAGATGTATCGGGGTTTGGCGATGAAGATGAGTGTGGGCTGGATCAAAAAACGAGGGAAAAGATTGGTTTGGGGGACGCGATCAATCAAAATTAGATGTAAATTGTACGAAAAGTGATAAAATTAGACTGATCTAAGAAGTGATGTGTGTGGGGAAATTGGGAAATCAGGGGGCCGCCATTCATACAAAATATGATTGAGAAATTGGGCACGCTCACGAGACCACAATTGTTCCCCCCCATCTTTTCTTCCCCCTGTCTTAGATAAAGATGAAAAAATAAGAACCAAGATGTTACTGTTGCTGTTATACCCACATCACACGCCCGATCTGGGATGCGTACACAAGAGAGAGAAAAGAAGGGGATGGAGGTGGAATGAAGAGAATTGCACACGACCCTACACACAGAGAGAGAGAGATAGAGAAAATTGACCATCCCTTACCCAATTCATCTTGAACAACTACAAATTATCCAAACCAGATCCATCAGGAAGGGAAAGGGAATATCGACGCTTGATCATAGCCGCCTTGAACATACGTCGTAGGATACGGGAGCATCGATCGTAATAGGCATCATTGCCCTTGACAAAGCTCCAGCCATTGACGTCGATGACATAACTTCGACCCTGGACGCGAAGAAGATCAAATCCACAGATGGTCTGACCAAAGGTCCGGGCCACGCGGCGAGCCATCTCCTTTTCTTCCTCAGTCAGGGCGGTGACCTGTCTCATCTCCTTGCCCGATGCATTCCGTCGGACGATCCCATCAACACAGGGGGAAACTCGAGTCTCGGCATAGGCATAATCCACGCCGATGGTGTAGACCTTGACGTCCTGGGCATTGTCAACAGCAAAAAATCGCTCATAGATGTAGGATCCCTCCCGGCGGATCTTGCTTGGGCCCGAGATAAACTCACTAGATCTGTTACCGACCTTACGGAACAGCCTTCGTGTACCACCTCCCTGGTGAGATGAGTAATGGATATTGAGGTTGTGGTCTTCACCTAGTATGGGCTTTTCCACAAAAGGTTTTGGCATGGAGTAGGTGCCATTGATACATATCTTATCCTCATCTTCCTGAATCTCCAATGGTTTGGGATGATTAGAATGATCTACCTTGCCATTCTTTCCCTCCTCATCCCCATGGGGAGGCTCGGGGGATTGATCATCCGGCATGGTCCGAATTCCTGTGACATCGTCATCAAACTGAGGGCGAAAGGATGGTGATTCCCCTCGATCAAGGACTTGACGCAAAGGTAGGGGCAGAGTAAGGCCAAGGTGATGGGTAAGATGTTCTTGCACATCTGGACGGATGGTGGGGCCTCCATCCCGAGAAAGAATGATCCTGGGTGGGGTGGGAACATTGGAAGCATCGAGGAGGGCAAGAACGAGGCGTCTGTCAAGAAGTATAGACTGCATGCACAGGTCATTGACGCAGTACGGCCTATACCGACGTACATAGTCCATGGCCTTGAAGAGGGGAAATCCAGTAGAATGGAAAGCCAGGAGGAAATCACACCTGGGCCACTCCTCAATGGGGCTCTGGAGAAGGAGGTCATCTCCAAAGGAGATGAATTCAAATTCATTGTACGAACGTAGACGGGTGAGGATAGATTGCATTGGAGCCCCCCGAATCTTCTTATCCATAGCACATAGTCCAATAGTGGCTAGAAGGTAGGAAGGGTAAGTGAATGGGAGGGGAGGGGAGGGAGGAGATTAGAGAATACTTACGTTTAGTATGAGGAGCCGGGTTCGGAGAGGAATTCGTCAAATAGGACGGGGAAGTGGGCCCCAGAGAAATGGGGGAAGGCATGGGGGGGGTGATGCTTATAAGCGGTGGGTCGAGGATAAGGACTGGAGCAGGAAAGGACCTTTGTGCTGCTAGTGGTGGTGGTGGTGGCGAGGGAGGAGGAAGAGGAAGAAGAAAGGGGTTCAAGGGTGGTGGTCAGGCCCATAGCAGGGGGAAAGGTGGGTGAGTTGTAAGAGACAGGGCAGGACGAGTCGAAACGTGCAGAGGGGATGGATGGGGTGGGGTCCGTTAGGGTAAAAGAAGACTCCAGACCAGGAAAAAGCAGGGGTGAGTGCGACAAGTGAATGGATGGGGGGTGAGGAAGTGATGGTCTGGAGAAAAGCGGAAGAAGGAATAGAGTGAGTCCAGAAGAAGGATAAGATTGCTCTTTTCCTTTTGCCCCAACAATACCACCCAACCGTCCATCTTTTTAAAGGTCCCAGGGCGGCGGGTGTGGGGTCTTGACCATGATGACCCGTCCACGCCCATTGGCCACCCAGCTGGGCGGGATTCTTTGCTGAGGGCCAACAGAGCACACCGTGTACAGGTACGTGGGCTGAATCGGAGCATCGGAGTTGGTGAGCCGGGCTGCAGAAAGGGTCCGGTGTTAGTCAAGAGGGGCCCCTATAATGGAAGCATGACGTCTATTGAGAAGACTCCCACCGTCTTTCCAACCTGACCTTCCATGCCCGGATGCGCGGATGATTGTCTTGGTGATGGATCATGACTTTCTCCATGCGGAGATTGTCCTGTATATACGAGAGCATTGTCCTGTCAATGAGATCTACTGATATATAATAAGATGTCCGTATCCAAGAAAGTTAGATGATCAGAGGGTCGTAGATATGCGCCTATTAGGATTGAGTAAACAATGCTAGTAAATAACAACAAAGTTATAAATCAGCTACTGAGGCGATGATATTCATTTTTGATACAGCCAAGTCGTCTGACCCATTGGTCCTGAGGCTAGAAGGGCATCATAGGCCCCCTTTTTTGGTCTCTGTCTATTGAGGCTATCCTCATAAGGGACGCATTCGTTGCATACAAAATTATTGTCTTATGGGGAAGCACACACTCAAGGGACATTTCTGAAAAAGTGGGAAACTCAGAAGGACGCATTCATATTCAACACAAAATGAAAATGATCAATGCAGACACCTAATGACGACATTTCATTCATGCTATTAGCCTAAAACGGCATCTAAAAGTAGCGCATTGTTGCAATAACTGTATTGCTGCTACTCGTGGTAGCGCAACCTATAAAGAAATCGCGTAAGCAACTCATAACAACGCCGCATTGCACAACGCGTCCATATGCAAGGTGGTCACAGCCTCCTCAAGGCCCCTGCCCCCGCTTTCTTCTCTCCATCCCTTCTCTCTTCGCACATGTCGATGCAAGGGCCACCCTTGGTCGGCCACCTCTTTTGGCATCCCTACACTACTGGCCCTTACCCAGGCCAGACCTTTCTCTTCAAGGCACAACGTCCCTCGGAAAAGTCAAAGGGTCCCTTGGGCCAGCAGCTCCCCTCGGATCTCGTCACCCTGAGCTTCCCTCATGCGTGGTTTACTGAAAAGTGGTTGGAAGTCCCATTGCTTCGGTGTTCCCGTTACCGCCTTGTCTATGGACCTAGAGACTTTCCTGGGAAGTGGGCAAACAGGGACCAGGTTGTCCTGCTTGCCCCTCCAGAGGCGGCCTCCTTGCCTCTGCTGAACCTTCGCCCACTCATCACACCCTTTTCCCACCCTCCCGCCCTGGGCCAGGTCCGCGGTCGGCTTCTGGCAAAATCACCCATTATATTCCCGCGTAACGGGAATAGACCTTACTTTATCCTCCTCCTTCGTCATCATGCCTGGCCCAATCAATTTCACTGGGTCCGTATCTATTCCAAACTCTTTCTCCATCCCATCCTTACTCCCCAAATTATGTATGATATATCAGGTTTGCAACCGGGGCACCCATCTACCCCCTCCTCCCACTGCATATCATGGCGCTCCTCCTCCAGAGTAGCCTTTCAGCCCCTTCAACCGGTCAACCCCCCCTCCTCCCTGGAAGCAATGCTCTCTTCGCCCACAACCGCTTCCTCTCCGAATACCCTCTCATCCCAGAATGATACGTCATCCTCCCCGGGTGATTCTGCATCCATTACCTCCCTTATGTCCTCCCCATCCCTCAGACACGTCTCGTACAAAGGAAAGGTAACCAAGCTGATTGACGATTTCTTGGGACTGGTGGAGGTAGACCACCAGATCCTTCTCCTCTTCCCCCCGAATGCGCAACGCCCCCCATTTCCTCAGAATCCCCCGGTCGGGAGCCTCCTCATCCTTCATCATGTTCATCCCCTCGCCCTTCCCAGATATCCAACACTCCCGTCGCATCTTACCATCCCGGCCAATCCGAATCAAGTCTTTATCCTCGTAGGATGTGCCGCAACCTCCGTCACTGTACTTCATTCACCCGAGGACACAGCACCCTTCCGGCCCCAGGATGACATCCCTTATTTGGGTATTTGGCCAAGGCACATCCCCTACCTGACTACCTCATTCCCCGATCGATGGGCCATTCATGCTTTCCTCCAAACTTTGTCTTTGGAGGCACAGGCGAGGAATAGGGATGAGGAAGGAGTCGGCGCCATTGCCCGACTTTCCCGGACAGATGGTGTGGTGAATTTACTTACATGGCTTGGTTGGAGTCATCCAGGAAAGGATGTACCCGCCCCAGATCCAAGGATCCTATTCATCTCACATGTCTCCCATTTCTTCCCCGATCAATCCTCTTCCTCAAGTACTTGTCCTAGAATTCAACAGACCGCACAAGCCCTTTTGGACCAGCGCTCCTCCCTACAGTCCTGGATGGATTGTGCTTTCTCCCACTCCGCCATCTCTTCTTTCATCCTACTGACTCTTACCGTGGAGGAGGATGTGATATGGGGTGTGGAATGGGGCGTTCTGGGCAGGAAGAGGGAAAATAGTGGAAGTGATAGGAGAAAGGACTTTAGGGTACACATTCACCCTTACGGAAAGGACCTATCCAGTCTCTTCCCTGCCTTGGAGGCCCCAAGCAGCGTCTGGGCGCTAAGACGCCCCCGGTGGACTCGGCAAGCCCCACTAAATAATCATGTCCTATGGATCAATTGGGAACGTGATGCCTTTCTTCTCCTGCCATCCCTCGAAACACGTCGAAGAAGGAGAAAGAGGGGGATAGTGGATCCCGTACCTCCGCCCACCCTGCGTCCCCTCCCCAAGGTACTCTTTCTTCTCAAACACACCTTTCCCCGGATGACAGACCGGCAAGGAACTTCCATCTCAATGGTAGGAGAGGCATGGTGGAGTATGGGCCAGGATCGCCCCCGTCGAAACGTTCTATGTCGAGTCCAGGGTCGATCCCTACGTTGGGTCCCAGCTCTACGACCAGGTACCCTCTACTGGGTGGAGGGATCCAAATGCTCCAGTGAGCAGGATGGAAATGGTGTAGAATTGCTCTTTTATCGTAATCACACCATAATATCCCCTGTTCCAGCGCCGGAGGGGGAAGAGGATGATGAAAACCCCCTGAAGGAGGCAAGGGCAAGGCTGCAAGAGTGGCAGAGGGATGAGTGGGCCCACCCACTCCATGATCCTCAGGTCCCTTGTCCCTTGAGTTCTCTACTTCTCAAGTCCACTGTGGCTCCCAAGGGTCGATTAGTTCAAGGAAGAGTAATGGGATGGGTCTGGGGCAAGTCAGGCTCCTCTTCCCGGTATCTGCGTCTCTGGCTAGGTCCGGTGGGTGAAGAGGCTGGAAGGATCCCGGATCTTTGCATTATCATCCATCTACCCCTAGCCTATACTCCATCCACTCTTCATGTTGGGGCCATTGCCACACTTGGGGACGTATACCCTCAGAAGGATCAGAGTTCGGGATTGATCCATGGCCTTTCTGGGACATGGATGACCCATCACTTTAGCCTTGACCCTGGCTCTCCCCTGTCTCCTTGTCCCGTCTCCCTTCTTCCTCGTCTCCTCCCCAATATTCATCGAGCCCTTAATCTTTCCTCCTGGCCCCAGGACCCTATTCAGCTCTTTATCCAGCGCATCCATGTTCATCACCTGGTCCTCTCCCTCATATGTCCCCATTGCCACTCAATTATCCCCGGGTCCTTGGGTCGTCGGGGGGAGGACCGATGCTCCTGTCCCCACTCGCGTCAATCCCCACCCCATCCGGCCTGTGAGATGGATATGGAGGTGGTGGCTAATATCGAGGATGGCTCTGACTCTCTGCGCCTCCTCATCCCCTCAGCCTCCCTGCTCCTCTCCTTACTCCATCAGATTAGTCCATCCACTCATCTGGTCCACGAGCTCAAGGAATCGTTACTTCGGGTAGGACCTCTCCTCCATAGCTCTTCCTCCAGCTCCTTGGCCCACCCAGTCCACTCTACTCATCCAGCCCTCCGCCCCCTCATCTCCTCCCTCTCCTCCCTCGCCGGCCCTCACTTCCTCCTCACCGGCTTCCTCCTCCCTCCTTTTTCAGGGACTTCCAGGCCCGTGGAGGCCCGGAAAATCCAGTCCATGTCCTTAGGTTGGCGTCAAGCCCAATGTCCCACCATGCCTCAAAGTCAGCATATTCCTACCTTGTACCTCCTCTCCCTTCAGGCCACCACCGCCTCCATCCGTGCCTCATCCTACCTTGCCCCCTCTCCCTGATCAACACAAAGAAGGAAATGATGATAGGTAATTGATATAGAGAATAAAAGTGGAATAAAATAAAAAAAGATATGTACCCTTTCCTCTCTATTCCTTTGCTTGCATCTCTCTCTCCCTCTCTCTCTCGCTATCTTTCTGTAAATCGCTCTTTGGGTCCTTGTCCCTTTCTCAAACCGACACTAACACTGACCTCTTCCCCCTCTCTACTTGAACCCCACATATCCTTTCGCAACAGACTATTTGTTACTATGGGTGGGGGTGGTGGGGGTTGCGCCTCCACTAGCACTGGAGGAGCTCCCTAGGGCGGCGGAGCCAGGGATGGCACCGGTGATGGCAGCGGGGTTGACAGCACACATCCAAATACGGGTTTTGTAGATCTTGAAGAGATCCCTAACAAGCTCACGGAAGTCGATACGACGATCGGCGACAAAGTAGAAGGTGAGCTTCCGACGGTCCCATTGGTATTCGGCGTCCACGACCTCCATGGGGAGCTTCTTGGCCCGAACCTTACTCTGGCACACGGCCAGGGCCTTTGCCTCATCCTGGCTCTTGCTCATGAGCATGGTAACCTCACCGGGCTGGGCGGTACGGTAGATACGCTTGGGGTGGATCTCCTTGTTGGTCCCACTCTTGGCCCCACCGGGCCCGGCAAGATCGGGCATGATTTCAGCCTGCTGCTGCTGGAGCTGTTGAACCTGTAGAGGGGTGATGGAGTCATTGACCACCTTACCCAGATCCTTACCCCGATCAGCCTCGACGATGACCAGATCACCCCGACGGATGGGGGCAGAGGCGACTTGATCGGCGCCGACGTAGAAGAGGTCAGACCTCCCGGCCTTGAACTCGACAATGTAGAGGGGGGTGGAGGAGGGGACAATATGGAGGGGAACGCCCTTACCCACCTCGGCAATGGACTTTCTCCGGGTTTCCGGGTCAAAGTACTCCTCAGCATCGGTATCGGCCAGACCACCGTACTGAGACTTGCGGAACTCATCCAGGTGGAGGGAGTCCAGAGCCTCACTCAGATGCTTGTAGGCAGCCGAGGTGCCATTACCATGAGGGACCGGAGTAGACCCAGCCAGGGAATGGCGTCTTCCAGCCAAATGAGCAAAGTCCGAGGGGAGACTAGAGGCAACCGGGTGCATCCTGTGGGATAAAGATAATGAGAAAGGGTAGGAGGGAAGGAGGGAGGGAAATCAAGTACATACCTAGAATGAAGATTGCTGGAAAGCCCACCATGAGTGGAGGAGGGGGGATAACCGGGGGGATTGGAGGTCATGCCAGACCCGCCACCTAGGCCCAGACCAAGAGGTGGGGTGGCCGTAGCTCCTCCCTGGGATCCGAGATACCGAGGTCCCGAGGAAAGACCACCTCCACCGGATAGACTGCCCATGCCTCCTCCTCCAAGGCTCGTGTATGTAGGGGTGGGAGCCAGGGAGAAACGACGGGGGGGACCACCGAGAAGTCCATTCAACGAGACTGGGTTTCCGCTGGTACCACTGGCGCCAGTTGGACCGGTCATGGGGGACATACCGGGGGGGGGGACCACCAGAGGCGGCGGAAAGGGAGCGACGATGGCCGCCCCCTCCGCTACCACTTCCTCCACTGCTCATGTTCTCTGCGGCAGCAGCAGCAGCTCTGGCTCCGGCACCACGGAAGAGCCCATTGATACCGGACCCGGAGGAGCCAGAGGAACCATCCTGGTAGGAGCCCCGACGGGATCCAAAGGGGGAGGCGGGAGGAGGAAGGCCTTGGGCCGTGGACTTGGACCTGGAGAACCGAAGGCGTTCCATGATCAACTGGGCATACTCCTCCTCGGTAAGTTCCTCATCCATGGAGGCCAAATAGGCGGGATCGAGGGATTCGGGGAGGGCGGAACGCGCACCAAATTTGGCGGAGAGGTCCGAGAAGGTGTCGGAGTGTTGACCAACGGAGAAGGAAGCGGACCGAAGGTTTCCTGCGCTGGGACCCCCAACCGCACTGCCCATGCCGAGGGAGCCATAGAGACCGGGGGACCCGGGCTTCTGACCCAAGGATTGGGAGGGAGAAGAGGGGGAATGGGGATGGTGGTAAGGGTGTTGACCCGGGCTGGGGAAAGAGGGGGAGGCAGGGCTGGGGCCGGCAGTCTGGAAAAGACCAAGACCCGGAGCACCCTGACCAGAGAAACGACGAAGACCTCCGGAAGCCGAGGAGGGCCGGGCAATGCCACCGGACCCAGGACCTGATCCATTTCCTCCTCCTCCTCCTCCTCCTCCTCCCCCTCCTCCAGCGCTAAAGGCGGGGGAACGGTAGGCTCCAAGGGAGGGGATGGGGCCGGAGGAGGCCGAGGCCGAGGAGGTGGGGGAGGAACCAAGACCGGACATCATCATCATGGGAGGCCTAGAGGGCTTAGGGGCAGCCTGACGTGGGATGGGGGAGGAGAGACCGACGATGCTGGGGCCTCCGGCGCCCTGGAAGGCCGCATGACTAGCAAGACCATTCCCACCTGGGGGTCCCGAGGCAGGGACGGAGGATTGAGGGCCGATAGGACGACGAATCCCTCCGGCCAGGGCCTTGGATGGGGAGGGCACTGCCCCGGCCCCACCATCGCCCTCCTCCTCCTCGGCCAGGGAGTGAAGACGGTTGGAGCGGGGAAGGCCCGCAGGGGCTCCAGTAATACCTGGGGGAGGGCCGGTGGCGGCGGTGGAGGAGGAGGAGGAGGAAGAGGAGGAGGAGGAGGAGGAGGGAGGGGAGACGGTGGAGGAGGGGCCCTTGGAAGGGGGGACCAGGGAGGAAGAGGAGGAGGAGGGAGAGGAGGGGGAAGAACCGGTTCCAAGGAGGGAGCTTCCAGTACCCACACCAGCAAGGCCGGCAAAGACATTGGGCAGAGACCGACGATGATGGGTGGATGGGACGGGGTTTCCCACGCCAGCTGTCAGGGCGAACCCCGGAGACGATCCCATTAGGGAAGGGGAGGGGGAGGGGGAGCCGGCAGGAGAGGCGGACCGGTGAAATCCAGCATTTTTTGGGAGATCGGCGCTCGGAGGACGTAAGATGCTTGCACCAGCGGGGATAGTGGACGTTTTCCCTGGAGCCTTTTCCGTCTGAAAAGTGGGTGGGGGGAGAGGGGTGGTTGAAGAGAGGAGAGGAGAGGAGAGAAGAGAAGGGGGTGAGTGGTACGATCTCATATAAACTCAATCAGCAGAAAATCGCACCTTTCTAGCTGTAAGTGTAGCTGTAATGGGGGTGGGGGAAGTGGTGGGGGAAGAAGCGACTGGTAGGTCCGTCCCGGCCTCCGAGGACTTTTGCGTATCGGACGACATGGGGATCTTTGGACAGATGAATAGGGATGGGTGACGAGGATAGGCCGCGGAATGGGATCAAGAGGGAAAGGGACTCTACGTGTAAGGTGAGTGTATGGACGATGGCACTACGGGAGTGTGGGGTGGAGTAGGGTGGGAGAAGGAGGTGTCTTGAACCGGCAAAGGGACACGACCTGAGAAGAAGGGGAAAAGAGGCTGGGAAAGCGCGCGAGAAACGACTCTGTAGACCGAGAAAAGGATAGAGAGAGGGAAGATCTGGGGGGGGGGGGAAGTAGAGAAAACCGACAATGACGGGCGCTGTGTACAGAGCGTGTGTTTTGAGGGTGGAGATGGGAGGTGGGGCGTTGAGTGGTTTGACCAAGACAGGACAGGGCAAGAGACCAGATGAGATGATGTGTTCAGGGAGATGAGGGGAAGGAAAGTGAACTTTGGAGGACGAGTCAAGGAGGGAAGGGAGGGGGGAGGGATTGGAGTGAGAAGAGGATGGAGTAAGGGAAGGAAAAGGAAGAGAAGGGGCGTGAGGGGAAGGGCGTGATGGGAAATGGTGGGTATAAGGGCGGGAGGAGTGTGGGCGGTCTGGGGGGAGCTGGGCTGGGCTGGGCTGGGCTTGGCTGGGATGGGGGCTAGTAGCAGACTTCCTCTCCGCTCGTCCGTGAGTATGGAAGAGGGAGGTTTGGGTGCTCGGGGAGTGGTGGTGTGGCTCCGCCCAGCGGTGATCCATTGGCGACATTGGATGGGTGTGGGAGTGGGGAGATGAATGGGGGGAGCGGGGAGAGAGGCAGGGCTGATGGCGATGGTGGTGGTGGTGGTGGTGGTGGTGGTAAGGGGATGAGGGGATAAGGATGACCATTACTGCATACATTGGATGGACGGGAGAGGGGGGCAAGGTGTCTAGCTGAGTTGGGTAAGCTTGAGTGAGTGCTGGCACTTCAGTAGCAGTAATGGTAATAGCAGTAGTAGGAGGAGCAAGCGGAGAAAAGTAGGGGGGTCATTTAAACCTGCTCAGTGTGTGTGTATGTGTATGCTGGTGTGGCGATGAATAAGTGGGCCTTTTTAGGTGGGCTGGGGGACACATAAAAAGGATGTGGATGCATGGCTGGGTAGGTGCACAGTGTAAAGAAGCCCTGAGGGGGAGGAGCGCGGTGGAGGGGGCGCGTCCCTCTGTGCGCTCCAGTGGGGCGGGGTAGAGGAGGTCCAGTTAAAAGCCTAGGAAAGCGGGAGGGTGGTTTGATGTGCATAGCACATGGATAAATTGGTGGGGCCTGGATGAAAATAGGGCATTCACAATGAGCAGTCGAAGACAATTAAGGCAAGAGAGTAAGCGGCGGGAAGGGGAGTGACCCGAGGCATCACCCTTCTCCAGGGCTTTTAAAGGCAGGATGATCCCTCGAGAACAAGGGAAGTCAAAGGACACATGCTCCCATGCTCACTCTTTATCAGTACAGCCACATCACCAGGGGAGGGAGGGGGGAAAAGACCAGAATGTGACAACCGACCCACCATTGGCCTTGGATGCCAGATGAGAGATGCACCGATGGATGGAGATAGCACCTTAATAGCAAGAAACGAGCCACAATGTGGTCAGAAAGAAAGGAAGATGAGACGAAA
Source organism: Piptocephalis cylindrospora (assembly GCA_003614145.1). Lineage (NCBI taxonomy): Eukaryota > Fungi > Zoopagomycota > Zoopagomycetes > Zoopagales > Piptocephalidaceae > Piptocephalis > Piptocephalis cylindrospora. The sequence goes on from KZ987864.1 coordinate 13,193, forward strand.
TGGTGTGCAGGAGGGTAGTCAATTATGAAGTCTCAAACCAGATGACCACGCAAGACAAATCGAGCAAGCGAAAGAAGAGAAAGGATGGGAGATATACCCCCCAAGTACTGGCATGACTACCATTCACGTTGCTTACCGCTGCTCCCCTGGACGCGCCCTCGCATCGGGCAGGAATCGTATGTGATTAAAGCGCCTCATTTATAACCATGATTCATCTTTGGATAAGCATGGGTCGACGCCGATGACGCTCGATCCTTCGACCGGATGTGCTCCGGTTCCTCGAGCTCGGCTCCAAGGGTTTTCTGACATTCACGCAATTCAAAATAGCGGATATTATCATCAAAACTGACGTTTTTACTCAGGTAGCCAGCAAGCTCCTCACCAAGCGCTAACAAAGTCTTCAGGTCCTTATTGGTGGCTTCATTTCTCTTGACCTTCATATATAGGATGCCGAAACTACCATTATGGATCCACCGCTTCCAGATTTTTCCGATATTATTATAATGGCTGGCTGAACCGGGATATTGCGGCACAATGGCCTCCAAGGCCTTGTAATGACCAATCACGTCCTCATATGGAGGCATAGGTCTGGTTGTATACGAAGACATGGATTGGGGCCCAGGCACAGGGGGTTGAGTGGCTAGACAGATAGCCATAGCCAGTTCATACGCATGGCCTACTTTGCCCATGAATTGGTTATTGGCAATCATTTTATGCTCCTCTATACGAGACAGATGGGGTACATACTTGGTGGGGTAACGCCCTCGTGATTGAGATGAGGGAAAGGACGTCCCGAGGATGGCAAGGGCCGTAATGGTGATGAATAGGGTGGATCCAAGGATAAAAAAGGGTCTCATCATTATTGAAGGCGTAGTTCGTTCAAGGAAAAGGAAAGGAGATTCAGGATAGTTTCAAAGGAAAGAGTCGTAATGAACCGGGGTGAGAGAAGAGTTAAAAGAGAAGAGGAGGAGCTCATGAGGATGATGGGGAGCGGGGACACAGGGTGCATTTAAAAAGGGTGATGCTTCCGTATCAATACTGTAGAAGTGTGGGCTTCCTGCACTCCCTTTCTACAGAGGTCATTTGTCTAGATCTCCGATGAGTAATTATACTCCAATCAAAAGCGCATAGAAGCATGTTAAAAAAAAGGAGAAAAAATGGATAGTATTTTTAATCTACCCAGCCCCACTGTATGATAGGGACCACAGAGCTCGTCTAGATCGGGAGTCAACTGCGACGACTTGACCTGGCCTTGATGCATCAAAGAACGCTCCATCTTTAGAACATGTCGACGTGGCGACCGGAAGCAATTCCATTATGCTCAAAATACTTCAAGATTCGTTCCCGACCGTATTTCACCTGATCTTTGCGTTTCACATCCATATGCGGCTCTTGGAGGAGGGCGTCGGCAAGCCTCTTTCCCAAGACCAGCAGATTGACCAACTCCTCCTCATTGGTCTCATTAGTAGTAGCCTGCGCTCTGCCATACAATGCGGCAAAGTCATCCCCCCCGCTTTCCTTCCATACCTGCCTCACCTCACGCATGACCTTGCGCGTCCGTGAGGTATTTTGGCTATTCAAGGATTTTACATACTTCTTGATACTATCATCATACGTAGGGACAGGGAGCTCGGTTGCCTTTGAGATCGCCGTCACGAGTTTAACGGCATGCTTGACCTCGCCCCATCCCTCATCACGTACGTCCGTTTCCCCTCTGGCGGCATGGCCCCTAACCCGACCGTGAGACTTAGAGGGTAAATTGATGAGAGCAGCCTCGCTATATGTTCTCTTGCTAGGGATAGAGCGGCCATTTTTGCTTGACTCCTTGAAAAGGCCATCCCTCTTATCTGATACCCGATAAGGGTGGCGGTGTGTGCCAGCAGGCTCTGCGTTTGGGTATCCGGGGGCACCAGATGTGGTGGAGGCAGCAAATGCCGCAAGTAGGAAAAAGGAAAGGCCGAGGGAAGAGAAGATTTTCATGGTGACAACAGAAATCTCGGTAAAGGGGCGCTGAAAAGTTCTTAATCTGTATATATCGTAATTTACCGTAGGGCGTCAGATAGGCCGAGTAAGGAGAATACTAGGAGGAAGTTGCAGAAGGGCAAAGGGGTCAATGGTCGTGATACTAAAGGAAAGGAAGTAGGAGAAAGAGGACAGGAGCACAGAAGAGTAGAGCGGAGTAGAGCTACTCTTTCTATCCCCATCATGTAGCAAGATATTTCATTAGGAAGAGGAAGAGAGGGGAGTTGCTATAACCTCCGCCCCCAGCATATCACAAAAGATCGGCGATGTATGTATGCTGTGGAGGCTCTTGGATAAAAGAATGGGTGGGTTGTTCGTGATGTGGACCGAGAACCATAGCCGCCTTCTTTCAATTTAGGTGGGATATCCCGCTCTTTTCACTTTAGGTGGGATAGATCGTTCTCTTTCTTTCGTGTGTCGTTTCCCAAACGACCCAGTGCGTGTTGGGATAGTCCTGCAAGGTCCGTAGCATGTGTAGGCAGTTCAATCTGGAATGATAATAACGTACATGCCGATCTCACAATAAGGCACTTGAGGCTTCTTATCATGACTGTCGCCGAGAAGATACATATCTTAGAGAGGGACAAGGAAGGCCGTTTCCTTTTTCACTCTCACCATTCCGCTCACAGTGTCTCCGCAAATCTTCCGAGCTGTGATCGGGGCGAAGTCGGACCCAAACGCCACACTTACAAGCCTCGACTAGGTCGAAAATGGGTCAAATTTATCCACACGTTCAAATTTACAAAAATATCACAAACCTCGCTGCTAAAACTCATCCTCACACACCACTCTTCATACTGGAAAACAGGATGATTACACAGGCTTATCTTTTCAACCACTCTTCCTGACCCCAAAACAACGCTTCCGGCCCTGAAGCACCACCCTCTACTTTATCCCCATCTCAATCACCCCCTCTCCCTCATGGCCTCTGCGATTGCCTCTCGCCTCGTCCGTGCCTCAGCTGATGGAAAACCGACGCGTGCTGCCACTGTCCTAGATAAGCTGACCAAGGGCCTTGGCGCCACCAAGTTGTCCGACCAGGTCACTAAAGTCCATCTTTCCTTTTCCCCTCGGGGTCATCCTGGCCCGCGGTAAGTCATTGGGCAGAGAGGGGATGTGCTTCGAATGATCTTACATCTGCTCATACACCCCCTCCTTATCAGATATCTACTGCGTGAAAACTTTCCCAGACTTCAGTACGCCAACCCAGAGGTTCAGTTTCAAATCACTCGTTCAGCCGATACCCACTCGGCACCGAGCATGGCGATCCACTTCCAGGATGGCTCGATCAAGGAGGTATCCGTGGGGAAGAGCCGGTCGAATGAACTGTGCGAGAGTCTGCTCAAGATTGCAGCAGCATCCAAGTGATTCCTAGGTCCCTTGTGGTCCTGTAAAATGATGGATTGATCATCGATGGAATGAAGAAATGATGCTAAAGACACTTTAGACTTGACTGAGAGAGGGATGAAAATTGGGCTAAGCATGAGCTGTAGAAGATATATTCTACTTGTACGGTCACTGGTCATGGTCATGATTGTATAGACTAGACCCTACTCATCTCAGAGCTCCAAGGCGTGGACATCAGGTCTTATCCCCTCCTCTCCCCTGCTCTCTCCCTTCTTGCCCCTGTCACAAGTTTTCCAGGTGTGTG
>KZ987865.1:0-16772 GCA_003614145.1 Piptocephalis cylindrospora
AGGGGATAAGGGGAATAACCAACAGGATAAGGCTGGGAACACAGTATGGTATAAGCTCTTCTTTGCGTTGGATGATGATTGAGGATGACTAGGGTATAGAGGAAAAAATTCCTCGAGGGTAAGAAAGAAAGGTAAAGAGTAAGAGGAGAGGAGAGGAGAGGAGGGGAGGGGAGGGTTCACGCTCTTTTTTGTCTTTCTTATTACCCTCTGGACAACCATGAATTGCAATGCTTATAAAGCTCTGTATCCTTTCTCTTCATTCCTCGACCTGCTTTTCTCCCTGTGTATCTGTGTGTGCTAGTAATGTGTATGCACATAGTATAGGGGCTGGCTGGTTTTTAGGGGTCAAGGGAAACTGGCTAATAACCCCTAGCCCAATACAATCAGACACCAGGTGGTTACCGGATCCTGCGTTTTCCCTCTCCTCTTTGGGGGACGGGCCCAGCTGCCTCACCACACCAGGTTCCATCCTGGTGCAGGACGGGTTCACATAAGGTAGTATTCTAGTTAGCTTAGGCAATCAATGAGTAACCAGCTCCGGCCAGCTGGACCTTCTAATGTGCTTTATTCCTCCAATAGAATATTAATGTCAGGACAACCCAGATCCAGCCCCTGCCTGGCTTGGCCCTGCGGAGTTGAAGTTTGAAGGCGGAGATGGAAAAAGGACCTAGCTTGTCCTAGCCATCACCTGTATGCTTATGACCGGTATATAGACACTACGGTCTTATCTTCCCCTCTTCGACCCGACTCTTGTTTTCCTTCTTTCTCGCCAGTTTTTTCTGCCATCTCCCCCCCTCCCCTTCCCTCGCCCCCCTTCCACCTCTCTTCTTTCCCTCTAGCCACGACTATTCATCTCCTTTCAGATTCCTACGAATCTCAACGATCCTGCCACGCTTCTCTCCCCGTTTTCTCCCGTTCATTCTCGATCTTTTCGTCTCACCTCGCCTCGCCTCACCTCACCTCACCTCATCATTCCCAACCCCCTCTTTGTCCTCCACCACACCTCGCCTAAATCAATCCACTCAATATCTCCTCAATCCTCTCTCTCAGCTTTTCACCATCCCGGCCTTTCCAATGCGCCTTCTCACCCTCGCTTCCCTCGTCCCCTTCCTTGTTCTCTACGCCCTCCCCACCCAATCATTCCCTGCCTCTCCGGATGAGAAACAGGCAAGGGAAGAGCTTGTGTCCAAGGACGATGCAGATTCCGTTTTTGAAGACCAAAAGGCCATATGGGCTCGACCACAGGATGATGACGTCTGCGCTATCGATCATAAAACCGGCTTTTCCTACGTGTGCGACATGGGAAACAAGGTGAATAAGCAGCAGCTGCATGCACTCGTCACCCTTTGGAATAAGGAGAATTACGATGCTGAGATGGATCGTGTTATTGTCTCGGATATCACCTCTGGGGAGAATCTCTGGTGGCAAAACACTACCCGATCCGCCGGGGAATTCTCTGTCCAGAACCATTGCAATGAGAAGCAGGGCATCCCTACATTCAAGCAGCTCATGGGAAATAACGAGGAACATTACCAGTATATCCAGTATACACGACGAGCGATGAGTCTTGCTCGTACCGTTATCCTCAAATATGCTTGTTTCTAGGGCACTGATCCTCTCCCTTCCTGATTTTATCCCTTGGGGTCGCATGTCGTATTTGATGCCGGCGTTAGGATGATGAATGAACGTTTTGATGTTATTTCTTTTACAACATAACTTATGTGGATTGTTAAATAATACGAGAAAATTGGTGTGCACGGGACAGGATGATTAAAGATGCTTGACTCGTACCCCCCACCCCTCCTCCATGACCTCTTCTTTGATCTCAAAGCCTAAGCACTCCCAGTAATCGATGGCTGGTTCGTCGCACCCATGATATCCTCTTCCTTGCCTTCCTCAGATTCATCCCCCTTGACCGTAGGATTACGTAGTAGGGTAAAGGACCAGTTAGACATGGCATGGGGCAAGGCAGAAAGTTGGGCCCCATATCTGGAGGTATTGTCATACAACTCGATGAGGGGTACGGCCACTAGACGCATGTTTTGCGGTACGACCAGTGATTCTACAGTAAGGGTGAGGTGAGGATGAGGATGAGGATGAAAGGTAATAGGTCATATCACTTACTGCGAGGGGGTAGTCTCATTAGCCACACCTGTCGTCGTTCCTTCGGATGGGAGACGTGAGGAGGAACGTATGGATACTTTGGAAGAAGAGAAAGCAAGGTGAGCTCATCGACAAAGGATCCAGATACCTCCTCATTTCCCTCTTACCATAAAGGTCTCAAAGTTGGGCCTCCACCAGGTGGAAAGACAACCCTCCAGTCCCCAGTCCGGGTCAATGGCCCCATCTGTGGCGGAAAGATGCTCTGCTGAAAGCTGCTTGGTAAGGATCTTTTTGACTGCCGTGGCCTCATCATCCGCCTCATCCTCCTTTTTAATGTACCCTCCAGGTCTATGGTGGGAGTAGGTGAGGGGGAGAAGACAATGGTACTAATAACCTTATACCCATCTCATGCAGACACACGTACAACTTGTAAAACTGAGCAGCAATTTGGAACATGAGAACATGCGGATGTCCATGGTCATGGACGACCAAGACCGCATCCACAGATCTTCGCATCCCATTGACGCTAAAATCCTTTTCCAGTCGATCCATCCTGGCTGTCACTGAGGTGTCCTCCTCTGGCTGCGCCTCTTTGGTTCCAAAGGTATAGTTGGCTAGGTGAGATGGATGAGGGTGAGGATGAGAATGACCTAGAGAAGAAGGTATGTGCATGGACTTACCTAACGGATATCTAATAGGAAGACCCAGCAACAGAAATGAAAAGGTAATGGCGGGTGTGAGTAGGCGAGAAATCGCGTTTATCCCTTATCTCCTAGCACATAACACATACACGCTGGCAGTATTCATGAGGAAGAGTGAATGAGAAGGCAAGGACAGGGAGAGTGAGGGGGTGGTTAGGATGGTGTTCTATTATTACAGTCGGTATTTGCCTGATCCTCAAAAGTACCTGATACGCACCTCCAAGCAGCATAGTCTATCTCCCGCCTCATGTGGAGCACACATCAATAAATGCACTATGGGATGCATCATCAAAGATTTTGACTGCTCTAGACAGCCAGCCTCTTGATGACCAAAGTCTCTTTCACACACCATCTCCATCCCCTCCTCACCATGTCCTCCACTTTACCTTACGCTGCAGAAAGGTTGGCCGCAGTGACCGCGGTTCAGTTGGCCGCTAGGGCCACCCGACAAGTCCAGCCGACCCAGGCCACCACCCTGCTCAAGACTGACACGTCTCCCGTGACCGTGGCGGATTATGCAGCCCAGACCTTGGTGTCTCAACACTTGGCCCTGTCCTTTCCGGACATTCCTTTGGTGGCCGAGGAGGATGCTCAGGACTTGGGATCCTCGGCCTCAGAGAACCTGCGCCACCAGGTCCTCCAGTGCGTTAATTCAGTCCTAGCTGCACCCATAACCAATGACCAGGTGAGTCGTTGGGAGATGAATGGATGGAGTATCTACCGATGAATCCCACTCATCCTTCCTGACGATGATGGTAGATGCTCAAGGCAATTGACCGAGGTGGACATGCTGGAGGTCCCACGGGAAAGTATTGGGTACTGGACCCAGTGGATGGGACCAAAGGCTTCCTTCGAGGACAGCAGTATGCCATATGTCTGGCTTTGGTTGAAGAGGGTCAAGTGAAGCTTGGTATCCTTGGATGTCCTCGTCTGCCCTTGCAAGGTGTGGAGGAAGGGCCGACTACCGGGAGTCTTGTAGCCGCTGTACAAGGTCAAGGTGCTTATCAGGTATGGACGGGGAATTGACTTGGATGAATTGGCGCGGATTTCACGTCTTCTCCTTTGTGATAGTATCCATTGAATGATGAGGAGGCCGAGGGAAAGCAAATCCATTGTGCCAAGCCAGCCTCAACGGCGGACGCTGCGTTCTGCGAGGGGGTTGAGGCTGCTCACTCCTCCCACGACACTCATGCTGCTATTGCCCGGGAGGCTCGGGTGACCCGCGCACCTGCCCGTCTGGATAGTCAGTGCAAGTATGCCGTAGTGGCTCGAGGCGATGCTGATATCTACTTGCGCATTCCCACTCGACCTGGCTATGTCGAGAAGATATGGGTAAGTCCATCTTGAAAGACCTTTCAAGGGGCAATATCTTTGCACTTAATAACAGGAATGCCCCATGGCTTAGGATCATGCAGCGGGAGCCCTCATCGTCCAAGAGGCCGGGGGAAAGGTGTGCGATGTGGATGGGCTACCCTTGGATTTTTCTCGAGGACGTCGTCTCGAGGGGAACCGAGGAATTATTGCCACTGCTTCCACCATTCACTCCCCCATCCTTCAAGCCACCCAGTCTGTCCTTGCTAAGATCTGAGGGTCTAAGGAATTTATCCAGTGACCTGAAGGGCACAGTGACTATCCAGGAAGGTGGTGATTGTTGCACATCCCTTTCAAGTTCAAACCTTTTTCATTTCCATGGTGATTATACACACACACACACAAACACGCACAGCTCATTCCGGAAAGAGAACTCTTGCCACCTTTTTCCCATTGACTCCTTGTGCTATTAAAAGAGAGGGAAGATGAGATTACACGCTGTATCTATTCCTCTTTCAACATCCAAAAGAACAGCTTACCTTGGGCATCGGCATCCCACTTTCTCTTCATCTCCGAGATGGATGCTGCCTTGACCCCGGATTTAGTTTGTTTGGGTAATCTAGCCGGGGGAGTGGGTCTTGGGTATTCCTTAAAGTAATCATGATGCAGGGCCTACATGATGGGAATGAGAAGACGGATTACGTGACAAATCACCTCCTCTCCCAACTTACATCACGAGCACTGATTCTCTTGTTGGGGTCAAATCGTAGCATCGACGATAGCACGTCCAGAGCGGCGGGAGAGGCAGCTTGGAAGGTCCCACGGAGAAGTGGACGAGGGAGGGGCTTCCTAGACAGATAATCCGGGAGATTTCTCATTCCCTAGGACAAGGGTAAATGGGTGAGATGTGTTATTGGCCTATCGTCATGGCTCATTAAGCAACCTACAGGCCACTCCTCGTCCGTTGGGGTGCCCAGAGCTCGGAAGATTACATCCAGCTGATCCATCTCAGAATCTCCGGGGAGATAGGGGGCTCTTAGCATCAGTTCGGCAAAGACACATCCAAGAGCCCATAGATCCACTCCAGATGAGTATGTCTTAGCCCCCATAAGTAGCTCAGGCGGGCGGTACCATCTGAATTTTACATGGCGAAGAAGGGTTGTGAATTCTCATCTACTCCTCCCTGAATCATCAGCATTTTCATGAGTTCATACCGAGTAATAACCTGAGGAGTCATGCTCTGGGAGTAATCCCCCCAGAAGCGGGCCAGGCCAAAATCAGCAAGCTTAAGCTGACCATCCGAGCCGAGGAGCAAGTTATTGGGTTTAATATCCCTATGAAGCACCCAATTACGGTGGCAGTGCTCCAGGCCACGGAGAGCCATGCCTAACCAGCTCTTGACATCTGCTGGGGAGAAGACTAGAGACCGATCTTTGATCAGAACCTCCAGATCTGCTTCCAGATATTCCAGGACCAGATTTAGAGCTGCTCCAGTCGTGTATATCTCAATGAGCCTCAGCACATTGGGATGCTTTAGCTCCTGCAGTGCCTTGATCTCCCGGACCGTCGATACATCAATGCCATTATGGTGCTTCTGCGCCTTGATCTTTTTGATTGCCACCCTCTCTCCGGTAGAGACACGAGTGGCTAAGGCGAGATGGGGAGAAGAAAAGGGAAAATGAGCAGAAGATACAATGACATGTGATCCATAGAATCGTCTTACCCTCGTATACCACGGCGTAGGCTCCCTCGCCAATCTTTCGGTCTTTCACATAATCCTCCGTCTTGTCCTCCGCCTCCTGCTCCGTTAAAGGGGATTCCGATGCTGCAGCTGACGGCTGAGATGCAATGGGTTGGCCCTCAGACTTGGAAATCTGTGTGGTTTCCTTGCCTTTCTCCGATGACCCTGCCTTCTCCTTGGGAGAGGAGGAAGTTGTGGTGGTGACTATGGGACCATCCCGTTCTATGGCTTGCATATCGTATAGATGGCAAGGGTGATAGTTATTCCTGACTTGCTTTCTTGGTGCCTGAAGAAGGAGGGAAGCGAATAAGTAAATTTTAGGATGAAGTATGACTAGACAGCTGAGGGCTGAAGAAGAAGGGCCTTGAAGGGAACATCACAACATATTGATGAGCGCGCTTCACTCCATATCACCATGGGCCACTGCGGTGGATCATTCCACTTGTGGTATTCCCAATGTACATGCAGTAAGGCAAGCACCTTTCCACACTGATCTCATCAACCTTGTAGAAATCAGAGTAAATTGATCCATACTTGCAGTATTATTATTATGGCACACACGCACAAAACTTCACAGAAAGACACTGCCATCTGGTATGGCAATTATGGATCATGGGATCATCCTATTTCTTTTTTTCCTGCTCGCCTCCTTCCCCTCCATCTTTAGCCTCAACCTTCATTCATCCACTCTCCCCTCCCCCTCCAGCCCAGAATATGCCGTCTGACCAGTCTTTGAAAAGGGCATTTGACCTCCTTCTGCCCATGTCCTCAGCTCCCTCCAGCAACGAGGAGCCCGCCAAATCCGGTGGTCCCAGTCGGTCCGTGAAGCGATCCGGGAAGCAGCGAACAGAGAAGCCCAAGGAGAGAAAGAGCAGGGCTACCACTCGTTCTGCCTCGTCCACACCAGTATCTGGTATGCTTTCTTTACCTATTCTGCGAGTCAATTCATCCAACCTTTCCTCTCTCACTCACTCCTTCCTTTCTCGCGATAGATCCCGAAAAGCAACTTCAAAGGAACATTGCAATACTGAAGAAGCTAAGCAAGGTCTCCAACTCGGAGCGAAAAATTCGAAAGAAGGTAGGAACTGAACCAGTATCCTTCCTCGCTAGACTCTCACTCATTTTTCTTCTCATCCACACGTAGATTCTCGTCAAGCTAGAGGACCAGGCCAAGAGCAAGAATGGAAAGAAGAGAGGAAAGGGACGGGATGAATCCAGTGGACCCTATACCTTCCCCGATTTCTCCGATACCGATGAGGAGTGAGGGTAGTAAGGATGTATTGTAATCGTCATGAAGGAGCATTGTTCTTTCCAAATTGATGATCCATGAATAAGATGTTCTCTTCCACTCTGATCCTATACGCTTTTGATCATTCTGTCATGGGTGGCCGGTTTTCATTAAGAATGCTATCCTCCATAACATGCTAAGTACTGCCACGGAAAGTTCACGCTTGCTTCAGGTGAACCCGCTCGGGCAGTCTTTGATGTACGTACCTCCCTACCAGAGCCATCAGGATGGCCCCGAGGGTATAGCACACAATGGGCCCCAAGGACCAGTAGAGGCCACAGGCCAGAAGAGGGCCAAACGCCCGACCCAATTGCCCAGTACTACGAATTTTACCTAGGACCTCCCCTGTCTTTTCCTCTCCATCTTGGGCGGGCCCCTTGGCAGAGGAGGAAGAAGCACTGGCGAGAGCATTGAAGGCATTGACGACGGTAGCGGATGCCACGGATACTCCGGTCACCCCGACCCACAACCATCGAGCCCCACCCAGGGAAGTGGAAGCAGAGAGCGCCAGGGCCAGGAGACCCAGGGTGCAGGACACAATACCCTGCAAGGCCAGGGACCGTTCGCTCACTCGTTTGCCCGCCACTCTTCGAACATACCCTCCCTGCAGAAGGGCAGATAGGATGCCCATGTAACAGAGTAGAGCGCCCTGCTGACCGTGCGTAAAACCGTGAGCATCAAAGGTAAGGAAAGTAAGGGTAAACTCCATGCCGGAAAAGAGTAGAAGGAAGGAAAAATAGGCTGTGTGAATCCTACTGAGAGTGGAATGACTAGAAGGATCTTCCGCCTGAACCTTTTTCTGGAAAGGCTTTTGGGCAGGAAGGGTTTCTGGGAGGTAGAGGTAGAGGTAAATGGCCTCCAGGCTAACGAGAAGGAGCGATATCATGGCAGGGGCTGAGTAGGGGTTCAAGCCCCACTCCATCATCCAAGGAAAGATGTCTCGTAAGTCAATAGATGCCATATACGCCCCAAGGGCAGGACCTGTGGTAAAGGCCACAGCAAAAGCGATTCCCACCATTGCCTGATCGATAAAGGATTGGGGAAATGAGCCACTACCTCATCATAGCCCATGATCGTTCCCATCAACCCAAGAAAGCACCTACCAAGCCCCGGGACCGAGAGGAAGAATCGGTCACATCAGTGATAATAGCCATGGAAAGTTGGACATTGCCCTCAGACAGACCTCCAACTACCCTGGCCAGCAGGAAAAGACGAAAGGATCGGGCAATTACCCAAATGCCACAAGAGATAATATTACCTACCTAGTACATCCACCAGGATTTTAGTTAGGAGGACAGAGAAAGAGGAAAGGAAGGAGCATCTTACCATGGAAAGCAGCAGGATACGACGACGACCATGAACATCGGCCAATCGTCCAATTGTCGGGGATACCAAGTACTGAAGGAGGGAAAAGAGCGATCCCAGACCCCCACCAAGAAGCACTACATCCACCGCTCTTCCCCGATAGGTATCTCCTGCACCTAGGAAAAGGCGAAGGTCATTTGCTCGTTGCAACGTCCAGCCGAGTAAGGACTATGGGGGATAAATGAGTGTGTGTTTAGAGGGATAATATGGGTCCATAGGGCCCAGACGAATAACATACGTTGTCCACTGAGCCCTCTTGTATGCGATAATGGTCCAAGAGGCGTGGGAGCAAAGGCAGGATCAAGGTAAAGGATAGCAAGTCGAGAAGGAGTGCGAAAAAGACCACACGGACAGTTTTAGAGCGTGTGACCGTCGAAGACCTGTCCAGCTTGGTCATCTTGTTGGAATGGGATAGATGAGAAGAAGAGATGGGAAAGGTTTAGGATGGAGCAGCTCTTGTCGTAGGCATGTCTTGGCGGGTACTTATAGAGATGATTTAATGGGCAGTGCTGGGTATCTAGTCAGTGTGTGGTGTTCCCATAGATGCGGAGACTGCACCAGTGCCCTCCGACACTCTGGGCTCATCTGTGTTCCATTGGGCGCTATTATTATTAACAGAGGGTAAATCTCATCTGATAAGAGAGAGCATTGTACAGCATAGATATGGGGTATTCTTACCCATTTCGTTAAAGAGACGATCCTTCGGGGCTATAAGGCGCATCGATCATTTATAAATATCACTATGGGCTCACTCCTCAATGGTCATCACATTGGGCTTGGCAACCTTGGCTTTCGCGCTAGGCTGAGAGATCTCATCCGAAGCCTCTGACTCCACTCGATCCTGCCCAATCTTTAGGCTCTTGGCCTCATCCTGGACCCCAGATCCCTCTTGTGCTTCTTCATTATTCTGTTTCTTTGCTCCATGCTTCCGCTTCTGTCGCTTTGCCCGTCGTTTCGCCGTCTTGGACTCGTCCTCGGACCGGAGGCTTGCTAGCTTCTCCTGGAATTCCTTCTCTTCCCGTTGTTTCCGGGCCTCTTCCTCCATTAGATTGATGCGTGTCATTTCTCGACGACGATGAGCCCGATACACATGAAACTCCCCGCTCCCTGCGCCTGCCACACTTCCTATATGGATACGCGAGCATCATCATGTTAGTATTTAGAGGAGGGGTAGCTGATCCACGATCCCGACCTCACTTACCTTGGATGTTATGCTGAAATTCCCCCATCTTGGGTGGTCTCTTAGCGCGAGTGGCGTTGGGCAGATGAACCAGTTTGGAGGGATCCTTCATCAATCGTTCTAATTGTCGTTTCTGCTCATCAACTGCTGTGAGTATCTTTTTTGTCTTCTTTTCCTCATCTCCTTCTTGAGTGGCCTTGCTGGGCTTATGTGGTGGTGATGGGGACATGAATATACCTGAGTGCACGATGGGATGAATAGTAGATGTGAATAGACGAGTGTTTGAAGGGAGGGACCAAGAGAGTCGCTGTTATTATTGTTGGAGTTATCATAGCTAGGGGCCGCCTTGCTTGAGATCATCCACATATAGATCAGAGCCCTTCTGGGTCTACAAAGCTTCTGTTTGTGGAGGGCAGAACCATGCAGAGTGTTATAGACCTCTCCCTCGTCTAACCAGATGTCTGGGCACTGTTAATTGACTTAAAAACCACGTCAAATTATACGACCGCACGCTTCAATTTTGAATGCTCTGTCCACATTGCCAGCCCACACATATATCTCAATCCCTCTCCCCCTCACCTTTTCCCTTTTTTCTTCTTTTTTCTAGTACCCACACACTGTATCCCCCTCAAGGCACTTTACTTTGTGAGTGTGTGCAATGAGGTGTCAACGACGGTCTACTCCCCCCCCCCTCTCCCTTCTCTTCCCCTCCCCTCTTTCGCCCCCACCCAACCGCTTTCATCATGCCACCTTCCTATTCTATCGAAGGCATTGAGGTGGGTACTTGTTTGAAAAACGGACGTGTTTGTACAACCCCGCTTACCTTGTCTTATCCCCCCATCTAGAACCGTTTGGCACGCCATGCCCAGAGGTTTGACGCTCTCTTGGGCACGATCCCAGCCAAGCTGTATCTTCCGGATGGTGGGGCTACTGAGGACTCCGAGGCAAAGAAGAGCAAGCAGCCACAGTACCCATCGTGGAAGCGTGTGGGATCGGAAGAAGCCAAGGAGAAGGCCAAGGCTGCCAAGCGGGCCAAGCTTGATCCTGAAAATCATCGGACTATTCTAGAGATCCAGCAGCAAAAGGTCCAGGAAAGTAAAGCATCCTCTGACCATGCCCCAGCCACTGTGCTATCCAAGGGAAAGAGCAAGGGCAAACGATCCAATGGATCCGATGAATCCTCGGATCAGGGAGGAGCGGATGACACCGCCTCTGATCTCTCTCTGGATCAGTTTGGCCGACCCCTCCCGGACTTTTCTGATACCATGTCTGATGATGAGGACAGGGAGGGACAAAGTGGTCCTGCTTGCCCCATGGCGTCAGCTTCTACGGATGAACTTCAGGCCAAGGTGAAGGCCCGGATCGCTGAACTTCAGGCCTCGCGAGGCGGTTCAGCCAAGGGAGTCAAGGACCGAGCACGGCTGGCGGAGCAGCGAAAGAAGCGCAAGGAGAGCCGTAAGGAAGCTGCTCGTCTGGCTCGGGAAAAGGCCGCTTCTGGTGGTAAGCGTGTCGAGACTATCCTGTCCGAGGAGACCAATGGGAAACGCGGTGTTAGTTCTAAGCCTGGGGTCAAGGATGCCCGGACCATCCGAGAGGATGGGATTATGTCTTACGGTAAGGTTCTCCTTGATGGGGAGGTCACCAAGGCCCGCAAGACCCAAGCTGTGCATGCTTTGAAGAAGGTATGTTTGGAGATGGAAAGAAAGAGGGAGAGGGAGAGGGAGAGGGGGTACTTGACAGTGGCAGTAGGATTGTATCCACTCATGCTCCCCCTAAATCACCTGCATAGCTCGAAGAAAAGAAAGAAAAGACCGCAGCTCTGATGAGCAAGAACCCAGAAAAGGCATCTCAGGTTCTGGAGAAAGAAAGATGGAGAAAGGCCGTGGCGATGGCCGAGGGTGAGAAGCCCAAGGATGACGAGGCCCTCCTCCGACGGGCTATCAAGCGCACGGAAGGTGAGAAGCGCAAGAGCTCCAAGGAGTGGAGTGATCGGAAAAAGACCATTAGCATGGCCCAGAAGAAGAAGGCCGATAAACGTAATGAAAACATCAAGGCCCGCATTGATGAAGTCAAGGCTCGCAAGATGAACGGTGGCAAGAAGGTCAAGAAGCCCGCTGGTGCTTCCAAAAAGGCCCGACCTGGCTTTGAAGGGAAAAATACCGGAAAATCCGGAGGCCCTGCAAAGTCTAAGAGCAAGGGCAGGAAATAAGGGGCGCTTGGTAAGGGTGTGATGCATAGAACGGTGTAAGGAGGGGAGGTAGTTTACAGATGGTCAGGGTTGGAGACTGGGCGCCTCTAAGGGGAAGAATGTGTCACCATACAATACGTTTATTCCAATTTGCTGATAGGCTTTTGTCAGTAGATGTATACTCTTCATGGAGATGATAAATCAATGTCAAAGAGAGGGGACGCTCATCCAACACCTGCGGCTATGTCTCTTCCAGCGTATTGCATATCCTTTCTCTGGAGCATATAAGAAACTAAAGACAGGGGGGGGGCTGCTAGAATGTCAAAGCAGGTGGTGGATGCAAGCCACCCTGAATCCCTGAATTCTTGAATCAACCTTATCTCATTCTGGGCCTGGGCAACGCCAAAAAAAATGATAGGTACTCTTTAGGAGAGTATGTTGCTAAATTAGGCAGGTGGATGCAGGTGAAGAATAGGCTTGTCCGTGTGATATGCAACCTCTCCTTGATATGTTGTGCTATTCCTGGACGTCATGCGCGAGGGTATACATCCAGGGTGGGATACCGCCTTCGGAAGGGGCGCAAGTATTATAGACGCTTTACATTGTTTTTTTGTGTAAGATAACTAAAGCAAAATAACTGACAAGAATGGTTCACACTAAGACCTACTTGAAAGGTATAAATGTAGATGATAATCTGAACGATACTTCTGATTTCATCTCCAGTGCTTCCCAATTAACCCACCCTTCTCTCTTATTTCGATCCTTTTTGCGCCCACACTCCATTCGCTTGTATCGGCTGGCCCGTTCTCTTCATTCGCCCTATCTCATCCCATCTCTAGGTACATCATCTCTCTCTCTCTTCATCATACCATACGCCATGAACTCCTCCAAAAACAGAATGTCAACCCCTGGTCCCCAGAAGAAAATGCTTCCTCCAAGTTATCCTCATACCAGGAATTCACCCGTTCCCACCCACATGGACCGATCCCGTCGGATGGGGGGCATCTTCCATCAACCCATCGCTTTATCTCTTCATCCTCAGGCTCCACCCATGACCCAATCGATTAAGCGTGTGCCTCAGATCATTAAAGGCTCTCAGTCCGACGATGTAGCCTTAAAGCAAGAGACTCACTCGATCCACCACTTGGTTGACCGCACCATGGATCATCACAACATTCCTTACGTCTGCATGTCGGATGAAGACGATATCCCCACCCGTCCATGCTCCCTATGCGATAGCGACAGTGATGCAGATGAGGAGGGAGAGGAGGAATTGGAAGAGAATGACAAAGAGGAAGATCAGTTCCTAGATGCCTTTCTTTCCTTCTACACTCACCCTACTATCATTCCGCCATTCCCTATGCCCCGAAGTCACTCTGGCCCAGGCAAGAAAACCACTCTTCCAGAAACGCGTGTTCATCTTCATCAGGCTAGTGCTCTGGACAAGCTCCTCAAGGGCCATGGAGGTACTGTAAGGTGCACTATGACCAATTCCTCTGTGTAAAGCCTCATACCTTGCATCTCCCCTCTCCCTGATCCTGTCCATACCACATTTTCTGCATTTGCATCTCATCATCCCTAAACAACCTTATCCCCCAGCACGTACAATTTTACCTCATTTTCTTCTTTTCTTTCCATCTCGCGTGCTTTTATGCAAGAGTCATTTTGTTCGTTCTCATCTGGTTCTCCCAAACCTATTCAAGCATCACGCTCATAGCCAAAAGGGAAAATTCGCCATGGCCACTGCTGGTGGATCAGTTATCAGATTCTTTGAAGTGGGTTGGGTCGGAAAAGCCATTTATTAGCTATCCATTTGAAAATAAAAATTGAGGAAGCATTGTCTTGACAAAGGCAAATAGGACCTGACCGCCAGCTACCTCATACGATGAAAAGTCACTGTTACCAAAGGGAATTTCTCTCCAGTGTGTATCTCAACTTCATACCAGATACCTTTCACCAGTGGCAGCCCCTGCGTTTCAGTCCCGCCTACAATTCCCATCCAGCACAATCATCATCACCCCATCCAGTCGGACTTTATCTCATCCCCATCTCGCCTTTAAAGCCTGAACTCTCTCCAGCATGAATTATCCCAGCATTCTTGGACCCGCCCTCCTATTTCCTTCCCTCCCGTGCCCCCCTCCATCCCCTCCCCCTCGCCTAACCTTTATCTACTTCATCTTTTCTCTCTGGTATTGAAACACCACCTCCAAATTCTCTTCTGGCGTTGCTGTGCATACGCCCCATCCATCCATCCTCTACCCAACCCATCTTGCCCCACTGCACCACCATGCACCATCTCTTCCTCCTTACCCTCCTGACCCTGACCGTCATTAAAGTCTCGGGGAAAATCACTCCACAAATCTGGAGCCCTGACAAGAAGGCTCCCACCACCAATCCAGAGGATACAAAGACTGGCTTCTTTGCCTTCAAACACCGATTAACTGGCTACTACCTAGGAGTGTATACGAACCCTGGATCATTGGATGGGAAGCTAGTGGCCATGCCTAGGATCCATATTGTTGACCCAAAATTCCCCACCATGTCCATGCTCTTCCAGCTGGATGAATCCCACTTTGTGGACAATAAGGCTCAGCTCCTCGTAGCTAGTACCGCTACACCCGGTAACTTCACCTGTCCCCAGTACACCAACGATGGTATGCAGCTATCCACCCATGAATGCAAGTTTGATCGAAGTGACGAACAGCTTCAGCAGTGGATCGTCAAGTCTGCTGACCAGACCGCCGTCAACGTTAATATCATCCCAAACAACCTTCGTACTTGCTTGTCTATCCCCTCCAAGAATGGATCACTCACTCTTTGGGATTGCAATCGGTACGAATCTCTCTGGGTGATTGTTCACTAACCAAGAATCGCTGCGCTCGATGTTTGGTGTGCATAAGTTTTTCTGTGCGTCTTGAAAGACAGAGGCTATCCTATACAATAGACAAATTCCCGGGTCCGGGACATGTCGATCATGTGTGGTTCCCCTGGACCCTCCTTTTTGTCCTTTAAAGACCCTTTTTTTCCCTGTCTCCCATGGATGAATCATCATGGGACAAGTGTCGCTTTTCCTTGTGTAGCCCCTGCACGCCTCCATGATGCAAGGGTTCAGGGGTTCAGGGTCTTTTCAGGGTCTCCCTGAGAGAGACTCATGTTGAGGAGATAGGGGAGTACAGAGTACTACTCTAGAGCTTTCCCAAAACATTGGCCTCTATGAGCCCCATCCCCTCTCTCCCACCCCTCTCGTCTTCCCCCTCGAGGGCCAGGAGGGTGGTAAAGGGGGAAGACAATTCATCCATATCCTCGCGCTTTTCCCTCTCCTACCCCTTCCTCCCCCATCTAATCATTCTTGCTTAGGATGAGACGGGTCTCCTCTCATCTCCTTTATTCTACTTTACTCTACTCTACTCCTAATCCTCGCTAGGTAATCGTGACCTCATCTCAAAGCACCCTAAATACCACATGTTTAAATACATTGCTTT
The DNA here is from genome assembly GCA_003614145.1 of Piptocephalis cylindrospora. Classification (NCBI taxonomy): domain Eukaryota; kingdom Fungi; phylum Zoopagomycota; class Zoopagomycetes; order Zoopagales; family Piptocephalidaceae; genus Piptocephalis; species Piptocephalis cylindrospora. The sequence continues at coordinate 15,360 of KZ987865.1, forward strand.
GCCTCTACATGATCATGATCTCATTTTCTCCTCTTTACCTGCTTTCTTCATCCCATTCGCCTCTCCATCCGCTCCTCTCCATTCCTTCAATCCTCCAAGCTCTTCATTTCCTTGATCCTGCACATCGACTCCCTTCACTCGCCGCCCTCATTTCCACACCCTCCCGTCCCCTCCGACTCCTCATCCCCCCATTAACATGGGTTCCACTTCCAGGAATTACGAGCTCCCAGGCTGGCCTTCCTTCAAGAGCCCTCCGAGACAAGCTCCCTTGCCCCAGAGGAAATCATCCCTCACTGCAAGTTCCTGGTTTGAGCGTCGATCGCTCCGTGGTCGATCCATTCACTCCTCGGGTCGATTTCCCCATGCCATGCATCCTCCTCATGTACCCCCCGTCCCCCCCTTGCCCCCTCCCGGTGTCCTTCGTATCAGGGAGGAGAAGGCAAAGAACCAGGGGAAGGAGCAAGAGCATCGGTCCCTTTCCCCGTCCCGTCCCCTTGGTTCGAGCCCTCCCCTTTGTTCCGATCGGTGTGACTCATCTCCGCCCGATCGACCTGCATCATCTCCACCCAGCAGGCCTGCACGTCCCGCTCCAGCCCTGCAGAGCCTTCCCGATCCCCATCCTCCCGTCCATAGCTCTTCCTTTCGTCTAGGAAAGCCAGGAAGCTTTAGTATCAAGGGTCGACATGCCCATAGTCGTAATACTGCTTCCCCTCCCTCCTCCTCCCTTCCTTCCCCTTCCCCTCACAAATCATCCTTGTCCAGTGACGCGTCCCCACTGCAACAAACCATGACCATCTCTTCTCCAAAACCCGTGAAGCCCATCCCCCATTCCGCGGCATACAGCATGGAAAATTACTCTTTCTCCCCCGGGATCAGCTCTCGTTCAGCTGGGACCAAAGCCTCCCCAATGGTCCTAGCCACAGCCTCAGCTTTCCACCCCCGGTACGGTCATACCTCATTGGAGGAGGATAGAGGAAGGGTGGGGAAACGACGCGGCGGTAACCAGTCCCCATCGTATGTCCAACCCACGATCATGGGGAAAGGCTCTCCGGCCCTTCGAAAGCTCAAGGATCTTACCCCTCCCGAGATGAATTATGTTATCTCTGCTCTCGACGCCATCCTTGCTCGAAACTCGGACGACGTGGAGCACACGGAATGCCCCATCTACGATCGTCGAGAGTCCCAGGATCAAGAAGGCTTTGATGTTCCCCCAGCACCCACCCCAGCCGATAAGGACCTTGATGACATCATCATGTCCTACGAATGGTCTGGGGAGGGAGATGAGGAGATCGAGGCGGGAGCCGAACGGCTCACCAAGTCCATTAACTTACAGGAGGCTCGGAAGAGATTACGCGCTGCTGGCAGCTTTAGTCGTATACTTTCCCGTAGCTTTGGGACCATTCAATGCAAAGT